>BMAW01026406.1:139692-171054 GCA_019974015.1 Nephila pilipes
GCATTCAAAAAGAAAAAATGCTTAATGTTTAAAACATGTATTTAATATGTTTACGCACATTCTTAACCTGTATATATCTATCAAGGTATTTCATTATTCTAGCTATTACAAAATTAAATTCAAACATTGAACATTAATTTAATTGAATATTCTTGTACTGATAAAAAAAACAAGACACAAAGGAAAAACTATTACTGTAATAAGACTTTGTGAACCTGCTCCTCATCATTTTATTTTTAGAAGCGATGAATATTGTAATTGTCATGAGTTATTTAATTAGAATATATAGGTATCAATATTATAATATCTTTTTGAGATTGGAATTACTTATTTAACACCGTTTTTTTCATTTTAAGGTTTTAAACGGGAGATTTTCGTTTTTCATTTTTTTGTTAGTGTTAGCTTCGTTTACTCATACGATATAAAAACATACTTTGTATGATATTAATTTGCTGAAGAAATACAGATGTATATTAAAAATTAAATTTATGATGTTTTCTGGAAAAGGAGGAAAATTAATCATGTCAAAGTTTTGTATAAAAACTTCTTTACCATAGGATTGCAAGAACTGAAATTTTCATAATTATTGAATGGTGACACGGGTGCACGATTCAACTGACGTCCTATAAAACAGCTAATAATTACGAGTTGTTATAATTCTTCTCATCGTCGCTTTATTTCCTTGGAGACTTAATTTCATGACGACGCACTCAAAAACCTTAAGATAATTTCACAACTTCAAATGGCATTGAAAAGCCCGGATACGAGAAGCGGGTTTGTCATATGAAGTAATAGCGTACCCCTTTAATTGAATGAATACGGCAGTGCCAAAGGTGATGAACCAAAGGTGATGATGGTTGTTAAAAAGTCATGGTGTAAGTTATGCAAGACATAACCAATTGATTATGCGAGAGACCTGAACTGTTCCAACGGCGTCACTGTTCACCATACATCTTGAAGAACATTTCATATTAGCTGCTTCCATATATATTGTAGTACATTCTATCATTAATTTCCACTTAGCTAAGGCAGGATTACGTTCACGTCGCCCTTTGGGATGTCTTCCAATAAATCCCCAATATCAATAAAGCCTCATTGTGTGGTAAGACCGATTTTTAAAGTTACCGACTGATTGTCTTCATACACTGATTACCTACAGATTGTCTTCATAAACTGATTACCGAATGATTGTCTTCATAAACTGATTACCGACTGATTGTCTTCATATACTGATTACCGACTGGTTGTCTTCATAAAAATTAAGAACGAGATGGTTTTTTCAATATAACGTTGTGCAAAAGCTTTCCAAATTAACACAAATAATATCATAACATCCCGAAGACGTACGAACATGAGTAATATAAGGAAAACTTTCCAAAAAAGAAATCAAAAAGATGAAAAGGAACTTTATTGAAAAAACATCATGAAGTACAATGCGACTGAAGGCTGAAACATCCAACCATTAGAAGGGGATATGATCTCCCCTGACTGCTACGCAGGTTTCACATCGTCTGACCATGCTGAATATGAGGTTGTTAATGAGTTGTTGAAGCATTGCAGCCCATTCATCCTGTACCGCCAATCGGGGCTCCGGAATCGTTTAATGGCGGTAAATTACATGCTGCCAAGCATTTCCCTAGAAAATCCCATACATGCTCGATTGGATTTAGATTCGGAGACCTTACCACCAATCCATGCATTCAATATCCTCACTGTCCAACAGCTCTTCGACAGCTACTGTGCGATGGCGCATTGTCATCCATGGAAAGGAACTGCGGACTCATAGCGCCTCTAAAAAGACGCACATACGGAAGGAGAATCTCGTTACAATACAAAGTCCAGGTTACTGAACCTCCTTCGAAGATGTGAAGATCGGTACGGCAACCAAGCATGATGCCTCCCCAAACTGGAACACCACGATCTCCAATCCAATCTCTTTCGATGACATTGGAGGTGTTATAGCAGGTTTCCCACTTGCGTCCAGAATAGCTACTCAGACTAAACCTGCTCTCATCCGTTAAGAGTACTCGACCCTATTGATTATCTGTCCATTATGGTGTTCCCGGCACCGCAGAAAACACCTTCTCCGATGAGCAGGCGTTAAAGGTATACACTGTACAGGCTGTCGCTCAAACAGACTACCACTGCGCAGCTTTCTGGTCACAGTAAGACGCGATATCAATCGTCCAATCTTCAGTGCCATGCGTCTAGCGATTTCTCCCATTGTCTATGCAAGTTTCTTCTAGTCTCTCGGGCAATATTGCTTCTAGTCTGTAGGGCAGTCGTCCCCTTGCTTGATTGCTCATGGATGACCACTGCTGAACCGTCGGGCAGCTGTTCCTGCAGTTTGAAATTTTCTCCAAAGTCATGAAACGATACTGGGAGCAATCTCGAACTCCGCAGACACATTTGTCACGCTTAGACATTCCTCTATCTTTCCAATGATTCGACCCCGGGTAAAATCACCCAGATGTCGTCTAATAGATTGATTGTTCGACATTTCACACTGAGGCAGCAATTAGAAGTAATTTAAACTGATATACGCAGTGCAATCGCTTTCCCAGAAATGCCGAGCTTACACCGCCGGTGTGCCTTATCCCACTCCTACACTAGCTACATATCTGCGCATGTGCTATCGTACCTAACCTTAGTTAATCTCCTGATTGGTCTTTCAGTCTGCTCTGTCACTTCGTTCCACTGATTTGCTAATTTTTCGACTTCGTCCATAATTTTTGCACACCAGTGTATTTTCTTCAATTGTTTCCCTCGAAAATAACTTCTCATCCGAGTCCGATCAGTCTTCTCTAACAGACTTCGTTTGGCAGAAGCAATTATTTTCTTTTCATAGATTATTAAAATTTTAAAATGGACAATATCAGACCTCTGTCTATTCATACCTTTATTTTTGTTGTAACTCATAGAATATAGAAAAATTTTGGTTCAAATAAATATGAATGCTCTTTAGCATCAATTGAAGCATTAATAATTAATGCATCACTCATTCCATAAGAATTGATGTAAACAGATTCTTCAGTTTTATCAATCCAATCCTCTGTAATTTTTTTTACGTACAAAACCTTTACTTCGGATGCAAAATGCTCTCTTCTACGATACCACGTAGCTTTTGGTTGTCCTGCGTTCAAATTTTATTGATATGTAGATGGCACCCCACCATCGTTTAAATTATCTTTCATGGGACACAATCCTGCGGAAATTTTTTAACATCCCCATAACATGCCATTTCAGTCCATATGGCTCCCACATTTCTAGATTGTTTCCATTAAGTCCAACTCTTTCTTGGTCATGTAGCAGACTTCGTCAGTTGAGCATATATGAGATGTGGAAGAGTATCAGATTCGGGCATATTAAATATCTAGGATAATAGCTTAGGAATGCCTTCAAAATCTATCGCAAGATTAGACGGGGCTTTACTTAATTTCTTGCTTAACCGTTTATGAACATGGATCACCATCCGTGGAAGATTTTACAATTTATTTACTATAATATTTAAAGTGTAAGAGCTAGTCATTTATGTGCTGCGCCTCATTGAAATTGTAATCATGCCAGTATTATGTACCTGATTTATTCATATTTAATTTCATTGAAAATGCCTTCTTCATGTTTAATTTTTTGGGTTTTTTTTTTCCTCTCAAAGGAGCATTTTCTTCTAGTATGCTTTTCTAAATTTTCGATTGTAGTACATCTCTACTTTACTGATATTGTATTAACGTGCAAATTTTAGACCGCGGTAACCTAGAGATCATGGTCACCAACTTGTGGTCGACGAGTTATGGGTTCGATTCCTGTTCCCACTAAGGACCCGTCGTAATGCGGGTCTGATACGCGTTAAATTTGTCAGGTTCAAAGTCCTCTCGTGGTGTATTGAGGAAGTTAGAAAAGCAGGATACCAGCTCAGGTGTCGTCCTCGTCATTTGACCTAAGCTCAAAATTACGAGGTCCTACGCCAATAGTCCTTGTGTTGTATCTAAGTGCAACAATCAATCCATTTTTTAAAAATATAATTCCTTCTTGCTAAGACATAAAGAGAATTTTATTATTCAGGTCATTTTTGTGAAATTGTTTATTCTATTTTAAGATAAATTTCTATTTTACATGAATCGTTAGACTTATGAATCTGATTAAACAATACGTGATTGAAAATTCGATCGATTATATTGAAATTTTATAAAAAAAATTATGTTTTTCTGTATGCAAAATAGTGTTGCAAGTATACCAAATTTAAGAACAATTGTTCGAAAGCAAACTAACAGGGAAAGTACCTCTATTTTTTTGGTTATTTCTCACATTTCTGTTTCATGAAATTTTTAAGTAACATTACTTAAAAAAAATCTTGATAAACAATGACAATGAAGTTTGCCAAGTGTAGGTATCTTGTTTCGAAACTAACATATGATGTTAACTTGTTGATTGCGATTTCATGGAATAAGCTATGTGTATTTCTCAAGTATAGGTACGTAAATTAATATACTCTGATTAAGTTTTGGATAATAGTGTAGATTTAATTGCATTCAATGAGAATTTTTGAAAATGTCATGTACTCGTACATTTTTTAACAATTTTAATTGTTTTTTTCAATTATTATGGGATTCTGATATCCCTTGATTTTTGATTTATGAAAAACTTTATAACTGAATGAATTAAATTATCGAGTGTGATTTGAGGTTGCAGTTAAGTCAAACAAAGGGATTTCGAGTTTGTACGAAGCGTTTTTTAATATTGTTGAAAATTATTGTTTGATGATTTTGCTTTGATATTTTTCAATGTTATCGTATTGTCTATGTTTTGAACTTTCCAAAGATGTCTTAATTTTTCCTGATACTACCGAGGATAATAATAAGGGTGTTGTTACTATTAAATCCAACTATACTTCAAATTTTCAAATAGAGTAGTGTGGAAGTTTGCGAAGAGGTGTCATTTCTCAGATCAGTCATCATTATCCAACCCTGATACAAAATTTAAAGTTTGTAGATTTTAACACATTACGTAATTCTATCTATATATAAAGCGAGATTAATTCAATTAAATCTAATCAAACGAAGATAAAATAACATTAAAATTAATAAATATTAGCAATAAAATTTAGAGAGCTATTTTGAGGTTCAATGTTTTTAAGCGAAGTTTTTCGATTTTATTTAATATTCTTAAGTGATCAAGTAAGTAATATATTTTAAAGAAAACCAGTAAAACTTAAAGCAATCAAATGGGTATTCAATAATAAAAGCAACACATTAAGTAAGTTATATATTGATGTGCGTCTTTGATATTTCTTTTTTACAATATTTATGGATATTTCGCATTGTACAGTTTGCAAATCTATTCCAATCTATAGCTCTTAAGCACAACTCTACTTCCTTTTATTTCCTTCAAAATTTTTTTCTTAAGATTTGAAATACATAATATTTCCAATTTAGCAGCTATAACGAGATTCTTAGCAGAGAAAGTTTCATTTGGGTTACCAGTCTTGGAAATTTAGGTTATTTTTCTACTCATCTTAAACAAGACGTTCATTTTAACACGTAATATGCAGTGGCTCAACAAATTTGGGTTTGGAAAAAAAATATTCAAAAACAAATTTTCCAGCAATTTTTCAAAGAAAAATCAACTAATTTTAGTGAAAGGTTTTTCTTACATGTCACATGTGACGACTAAATAAAAAAATTTAAAAATCAGGATTAACTTAAAACATAGTGAAGTAATTATAAAATCATACACCAGCTAAAAGTAGTGATAAAAAAGTATTGGGCACACAAACATAACTTTTTATAACATATGTAATTACTTCTTAATAATGTGTCCTCTGTAATACTCCTTTACGTTTCATGATTTCATTCAGACTATTAGGCTAGGATTTTACTAAATTTTAACAAAAATTTCCTTCTATTTTTTATATGAGTATTTCTGTAAAATAATTTTTGTTAAAATTTTTAGTTTACGAATTTTCTTTTCTAAATGATCTCAAACGTGCTCAATAGGATTAAGATTAAGACTCTGCGCAGGTCTTAAGACTTTGCAAATACATGATTACATCAGAATAGTTATACAAAGCTCAAAGTTTGCAAATATAAGCATAATGCTTTGAGTAATTCTTCTAATTAAGTGTGAAATTTGATAATATGCTCATTTTTTTGAGCTTTTTGTTTCAAAACGTTTAAATAAACAAATCTGTCTATTTCCTCATCAATTTAGTTATTATTTCCAACACCGGCAGCTTTCATATAGCCCCAGACCGTCTGGCTACTTCCATCATGTTTCACAGAAGGAGTAAGACTCTTCATTTCAAGTTGAATATTAGGTTTCCGTCAAATTATTTGGTTTCCATCACTACTAGAAATATTATACTTGCTCTCATCTATAAATATAACCAATTTCCAAAACTCTGGAGGCGTTTGAAAATAGGGTTTAGTGAATTTTAGTCAATCCTTTTGATTTGCTTACATAATGAATGGTTTTTTTCATAGCTACTCATCCAGGAAAAATTGATATTTTCTTAAAATGTCTACGACTGTTTCTGCATTGGCATGCTTGTAGAACCTCTGACGCACTTCCACTGTCAATTTTACTATACTGATTTTTAGGATTGCAAGTAACATTCCTAAAGATCCAACATTTTTAACGTCCAGTGAAACGCCTAAGACGTCCTGCAAGTGGCTTGCTTTCAATTAAATTTGTCTTCTCGTATTTCAGAATAATGTTGTGAACTGTAGATATACTTTCATTTAATATTTTACCTATTTTTCTCTAATTTATTCCCTAATTCCAATGATGCATAATATGTTTCCTAATATCTACAGAAATTTCAGAAGTTTATGGATCCATATTAACAATGTAGCTCTTAAACACCAAACTTCGAGCTTTAAATGAAATTTCAAATTAGGTTGGAAATCTTTTTATAAAGAGGCAGAATTGACTATTAATAGTATTTTTCCATCAATAATGCAAAACTTTTTTGATCGCTATTTTCAATTAGTATACGAAAGGTGTATAATTTTGTAATTATGTAATAATGTTTTAAGTAATTTAAGCTTTTTAAATTTAATTAAATCATCAGATGTGACATGCAAGCAAAACGACTTGCTAAAATTAAACAGTTTTTTTTTCAAAACACAATTGATAATTTATTTTGCCACAATACTTTGGGGAGCCACTGTATCTAAATGTTATTGGACATTTTTAAATGTGGTAGTGTTATGAATAAAAGAAAAACTTAATGACTTTTCGTGTTTTGGTGAGATTTATAAAATAATTTTGCATGATTCAAAAAATTGAGCAATTTTATCAAGATGTGTCGATATAGTTACTTGACTGGTGTTTAGAAATATCAATTTGTGAAACAGCTCTGGAAACCTTTTGTAGTTAATATTAATGATTAATACATAATACAAAATAAAGAATCACCCGAAAAAACTCTGAAATGAATAATGAACGTTTTAAAGTTTTATTTTGTTTTTTTTTATTAACGTCTCACTAGAAGCAAACACGAGGGCTATTGGAGACGGACCTCATAATTTTGAGCCTCGGTCAACGTTTTAAAGTGTTTCATTGCTTAAGTAATACATAATATCGTGATAATATAAATGAAATGCAATGGTTCTGTAATAAAAATTGTCCTTTTTTTTTTCAAAGAAAGAACTTAAGTTCGTTTACTCCAGAGGGAAATTAGCATTAGTTATACTTAATTCAGACTAATTGAATCTAAAGGTTACTTCAACATTATAGAAATAAGTTAAGGGCTTGTCTGAGAAGCATCTTTCGGTTTAAAAGTCTATTTGTACATTACCACTAAACATACCATAATATACCATAGTTTTTAAGCAGATGTATTAATTTAGGCAATGATAGAACTATAGATTCATTCGAAATTCATTTTAAAATATCTTTTTCGATATTAGATCTTGCTTGTCTATAAAATATGAGCACTTGTGTTAATATCAAATCAGCCTCGTAATTCAGATGCCTTATATATAATACCATACGAATTTAGTTTATATATATTATCCTTTTCTCAGAAAAATTACGATTTCATTTACCTGTCTAAGGATTTTATTTCCTTTAATATATTTGTTTGCGTATAAAAAAAAAAATTGTCACGTTAAATTATTTGAAAGTTTTATTTTGTGTTACAAGTAAGAAATACGCGGACTTTTTCTTCTTTTTTTTTAAGTGAACTATTTTCTGCTTCGATAAGTAAATGGTACAAAATATAATATATTCTTCATATATACTAATTAAACTTATTTTTTGTTTCGGGGGTACAAAATTACTCCTCAAAAGTAGGTAGCGGTAGCTTAGTGAACGTGGTTTCGGACTCGTGGCCGGCGGTTTTCGTTCAGTTGCGAGTTCGAGCCTTGGCCGCTTAAGACCCGCCGTGTAGCCGGGGCTGATGCACGTCAAATCTGTCGGGGCTCAAAGTCCTCCCGCTGGCGGGGTGTGGATGTTAGGAGAGGGGGTGCCAGCTCAAATGTCGTTCACGTCACTTGACCGAGGTTCAAAAATACGAGGTCCGTCGCCAATAACCCTCGTGTTGCTTCTAGTGCGACGTTAATAAAAACTAAATTAAAAACTAAAACCCCTCAAAAGTAAATGTTTTTTGAGAATTTCTTATTTTTGGCAACGTTATTAAAATGCTCTTCTTCTTTCTTGTTTTCTTAGAAATTAGGAGCAGTAGTTTTGTTTCTTCTAACACAAAAATGTTAATCTCAGATCACATGAATAATCAGCATATGTTATTTTCCTAACAGTAGAGAAAAAATTAGAAAGTGTTTTTTGTTTCAATACAACTTGATTAATATGTATACCGATGTAAAAAAAAAACTTATTTATTAAAAAAGAAAATGAAATGTCGGTAAAATATAAAAACGTGATTTTTTTTTTTAAAAAAAACAGTTAAAAATTTGCACCTTAAAATTAACACAACTCTCTATTTGACTCATTTTAATATTATTATTTACTATTTCCTAATGCTTTCTGTAAAAGAAATTTTGAGAAGTAAGGTTTGGGAACTCTATATTAATAAAGAAAATATATTGGTCTGTTATTTTAAGAAAGTAATTATATCTCGAGTGTAGCTCTCTGCAGTTCGTCAAAATTTGTGTCTACCTGATAATAAATCCATTTCTGACGGTATAAGACGGGATGGCTTAGTCTCATTAACTAGAAAACACGATATTGTTAAATGATGATATTATAGTTTTATCATATTCACCAAAATTTCCACAAGATGACTAGATAAGTCAAGAAGACAAATTCATGGTGAATAGTAAATAACTTCAACGCGTGCTTCTCAGCTTTGTTTGTTTACATGTATTTGCACGAGCAATGTTTTTACGTTGCCTTAACAAATATCTCGCTGCTCACATTAGAGGTCGTATTGGTGACATTTTATTCATACTTAATTTTCAATTAATTATTTCTTTTTATCCGCAATAAGTTAATAAGAAAAACTGCTGCATTAAGGTGGCGTGAAAAACCGAAAACAGCTAATTTAAAGTCAAAGTTTGCTTAAATGAGTAAAAAATTATATTCCTTAGCTTTCCTCAAAAAGAATAATCGCTTATCAAACTAAATTATACAAAATTATTATTTACTGTAAAATATTTTGAATTTTTTATGACACGATGGCGTACGTATAGATCCGTTATTATTACTATTACCTGTTCCCAAAGGACCCATAGTCGCCAGCAAAGAATTTAAGTGTTATATTAAGTTCTTTTTATATTAGCATAGATTTTTCATCGTATTAGCTCATTTTTAAGCCAATTTGTTTTTGTTTCTAACTTGATTTGCTTCGCTTTAGCATCACTGCAGAGAAGCACTATCAATTCATGGAAGTTGAATGATGCGATGAAAACCAAACTATTTGGCTAATTAATCTCGAGACATATATCCAATTAATCGGAATTATGTCAAACAGTTTATTGATAAATTATTTCTTTGAAAAAGAATTAAGATAATAAAAATACTTTTCACAAAACAGAATTTTGGCGTTAGTACATGTGCTACGGGTGATTAGATGAAGCTTAACATATTTTAAATAAAAAAAAGTTTTGTTCAATGAATAATATTTCTTAATAAACTTTAAAAATCTTAAGGTCCCGGAATATCTTGCAGGATGTATTTGCTCATAACTCGCTCTGGTTAGAACTCCTGGAACGTCATTATACTTTAAGATACATTTGTTTTAGTTACCAGAATGGTAAAAGTTGTAGCTCTTGGATGATTTTATTTAGAATTTTTGATATATCATTTCTTCGGAAGGCCTCAAAGAAAGTATATGATCGGATGAAGGTCTTAAAGAAGATTGATATGGATGGTTTTTTTTCAGTCTTCTGTTAGAGAGACTAGTGTATATTCATGTTTTAAGTAACAAGAGCGTGACATATGCAACGGTTAGAATCCAACATTTTATAAATGTAGTGAGAACCAAAAAGAAATAATTTCATTCAAGATAATTTTATTTTTCAATTTAAACTTCTAAGATTTTCTGTTTACCAAAATGTTATTAAATACGATTTATTGTTAGAAATTAACTGTAGGAGCAGCACAAAATATATCTATAATTTTAAAATAATTTATATAGGTTTCATATTTTAGTGTTTTCAAAATTGGAAAAGAGCCCCATCAATTTCAATTGTTTCATGGACATGCTACAGTGTTAAACAACGGAAGTTTCAAACGTAGATTGAGAAACATACACACACAAATTCTTGGAGGTGTTAACATCTAGATGATGTCAAAGCGTATGTTTTACGTTAGAAGGATGCTTTCTAAGAAGAAAGAACGCCTTGATATACACTCAGACAGACATTCCTGCAAAACGAGAAGAAGGGGAAAAAAAGCCAGCAATTATCCTTTCTAAATGTAGTATTCCCCTACGATAGTGATCTGGCCCAGAATAAACCACGACTAAGAGGCTCCCTTTATCATAAGATCTTCCGACCTCCCACAACTTGCATTCCACTGTGATAGTAATCTTAAGAAAGAAATGACACAACACTTATCCGGTCAATTTTATTTCACTCGCTGTTCTATAACGAAGTATACAAACATACGTGGAAAACATGAAGTCACAAAGCTTTTTACAAAGTCTACAATAATGACACTACCATACAATTTTGGAGAGGAGATGTGATGACGAAAGAATATACAATCCACAATGAAGTCGCTTGAATAAAAGTCGGAATAATACAGAAAACAATATAATTCATTTAATATTTGTTAAGAAAAATTTTAAGAAGTTTTTCAAAATATTTCTATAATTTTATTAATAATATTGTGTTTTCATTTTTCATTATTGTGTTTTTCATTTTCATATTTACTTGAAATGCTTTAATCTAACATTTGGGTATTAAATAAATGTTATTATAACATTATTAACTAGATTTTTGTTCTATGAAGCTGTAGAAAAGTAAGATTCTCAAATAAAAGGCTTCTGAGATTAATAATTTTTACGAGCAAATTAAAAAGCTATTTAAAATGTTTAAGAATTCAAATTGATAATCGATTCAAGAAACGCTGATGCTTTATTACTTGCGAAAACCAAAGTACAGTAGAACCTCGTTAGAATAGAGATCTCTTTAACTTGGGTCTCTGGATAATCCGGACCGGTTTCCTCGAATATTTTATTTTAAGTTTGAGAAGCGATCTGTATATTTGTATCGTAATGTTTATTTGTTTCATCCACATATTTTGAAAAACTATTTCCTTTACTGAAATGTTTTTACATCTATATAGCTATGAATGAACGAATGGAAAGTAGGGGGGGGGGATTGGCCTTTGCAAATATTACGTGCTAAGTCAGTAAAATAGTTAGTGAACAGTAGAATACGGGGTTCTACATTGTCCAAATGGAAAGTGTAATAAAACAACTTCAAGAACACTTCTACTGTTCATAAAGAAGATGTGTGTCCTTATCTTCTGTAAATATATATGATTCATATCAGATTTATTCAATATAAAGACAATTTTCCGTAAGTATGTTTTATTTAAAAAAATTTTTCCATTTTCCAATTATCCCGGCCCGGCTCTAGTCCTAATTAATCCAATTTATTGAGGCCTTTCTGTATTAAGGTTCAGTGTAAGAAAGCAGTCATTTTAATTTTTTCGAATTGTTTTTTTTATTGAAGTCATTCACATATTCTAATAGAAAACTATGCGATGAAGTTTGCTGTACTCTCTCTTGTTACAATGGTTATGTGCAACAACTTTGAGTATGGAATCAGGGCAGTTGTTTGGAGCATATTGATGGAAGGGGGCATCGAAGTTGTGAATGAAGTTTAATTGATGAGTATTGGGTTTAAGATATGACCTTGTGTCAACTATCCATATTGTAGAATTTAATAGTTATCAAGGATTTAAAAGCAATTATAAGTGCTTAAGAAAATGAATGCTTTTATCCATTTTTATTATAGGATTAGTAATGATGAATGAAGAAAGAGTTTAAAGATTGGTTCGATCATATCGTTAGAAAAACTCAATT
This sequence comes from Nephila pilipes, assembly GCA_019974015.1. NCBI lineage: Eukaryota > Metazoa > Arthropoda > Arachnida > Araneae > Nephilidae > Nephila > Nephila pilipes. Next base: position 152,189 of record BMAW01026406.1, read on the forward strand.
CAAATTCGGATATTAATTTCTATTTATAGAAATATTTGCATCTTCACTGAATAATTTTATACTATAATTGAAAAAAAGACTGGGGAATTTTTATTTTGGTTAAAGTTGTGAAATAAAAGACTTCAGTAACTATATTCCCTGTACAATAAAACGATACAAGTAAAAAAATGATAACCCGTAGATTTTATGATAAATACTGATATTTAAAAATGAACTTCAAGAAGACATTTCCACACATTTCAATCCTCTCTTTTAATAATTAAGTACCACTAAACGTTTATAAATGAAATAAAATAAAATCTCCTCTCTCCTTCAAAACTATTTACATTTATTAAAATGATGAAAATGAAATGCTTCTGAATATTCGGAAGCAAAAATGAAAATGGTTTGATTTGATCTGTTTTTTGTACATTACCAATGTTCGAACTACTAGAAAAAGAGTTAATATACATCTAAATTTTTTTCTCTTACAGTTTCTTTCTTTAGTTATCAGCCTTAAACAAAAAACAAAAAAACAAAAATTACTTTAACATTGTTGCTGTAAATTAGAAAATGAAGTAAGTTACAGCTTTTCGATGAAATAATATATTGTTAAACACTTTGAAAGATGAAATTTCAGCTTTTTTGCTTTATTTGATAAAAATTAATTATAAATGGATTTATTTGCAAGGCATGTGCATTTATACAATATAAGATTTAGTTATATAGTTAGGTAGACATAAAATTATTCAGACACCTAATTATTTTTGATTATCACTGCTTATGGAAAAAATTGCTTAATCAATTAAAAAGTTTATACATTTATCTTAGTGTGAAAGTAATTAATTACTCTAATGAAGTTGGAAAATTATTCAAAGAAGGGTTAGTAATATATGTTACTGAGTTTAAAGAGTTAGAATAAAATAATGAAAGTTGAAAACTTCTACTGAAATGTATGCATGCAATAAAATGTAGCAATAAGCAAATGTCTTTCAGTAACTTAATAGTTATAATATACCACGATGAGTTTCTTTTTCTTTATCCCTTTTTTAAATTAATGTTTTCAAAACCTTACGAAAGTACTAACTTCATGTTGGAGTGATACCAATATTTTCTCTTTTTTAAATTAATGTTCTCAAAACCTTACGAAAGTACTAACTTCATGTTGGAGTGATACCAATATATTTAAAATGTAGACCTCAAATTTCTTAGAAAGTACATTTATTTTTAAAGTACAATTACGTAATTTTGTTTTGTCATATGTCATATGTTTGTCGTATTTGCTTTGTCTATGGGTTTCTAATCGTAGCTTACTTTTCGTGTTATTTGATTTTTTTTACTTATTTATGTATTAAAGTCCATCTCAATAGCTCGAAAATCTATGTGAATAATTTAGATATGAAATCAAGGTGTTTTTTTACTTAAGGCTGTTGCATTGGAAAATTTGATTACATGATTTGAAGCATTGAAATCATTTTCTTAAATACCAATGCCACGTTTGATGAAAGTATTAAAAATCTTATCTCCAATTCTGTTCAAGTAGTTCTCAAGTCCATGTGCGTGCTTCGAATTTGGAGAGAAACATCCGTACGATTGTCGAAGAACTTTCGTCGAAACACAGAAGAATTTCCACACATCTTGTTCACTCAAGTACTTCCTTTAAGTATAGAGTGCTTTTGAAATTAGTGAAATTGCTGAGGCTGTCGCATCACTGTTCACTTGCCTCTTTTTTACGTCAAAGGTATATGTCAATCCGACACGAAGTGGACGAAGTATCATTTCAGTTGCAATAGTGTTCTTCTTTTTTGAAACTACACATCTCACAATGGACTCTGCAACACCAAACAAATTTGCACTGGCATTTTTCCTCAACTTCACGAATCACAGTCTGGTAGCCACGGCCGCAACACAGAAGTCTGCAACCATCCATCCCGTAACTCGTACTGTTGCACAGTCGTCCTCGTGTACCCAATACACCTGTCCTGCTGAGACAAAGGAAATACATCAGTTTCTTAATATCAAGATAAATAGTCTCAAAATGAAGTGAATTAAATTTAACTCCTTTTAACAAGTGCAGAATTTTATAATGCTCAATTTAATTTTACGAATGGACTAACGGAATGGTGGTCTTATTCAATATTTTGAAATGTTGTTGATTTATGCTTATAAACATTATTTTTAATGCGAAAACTAATCTCAAAAATTATGTAAGATTTTGTTCCTAAAATAGCTAAATTTGTAAATGATATGGAAAAGAAATAATTAACTGAAATATAAAAATGATATAAAATAAATTCAATGCAATAGTTTGTTCCAAAAATTTTCATTTTCCTACACTGATTTTTTAAAGAAATTAATGAAAGACAACTTAAGCAAATTATATTTCATTGTCCTAGTTTCAAGCATTGGATTTATTTATAACCCTTGGAAACTCAGTAACAGTTTACAAATGTATAACATATCTTGATGAAATAACTAGGCACGATACTGATACCAGAAATTTAAATAATAATAATAATAACATTTGGGTTTATATAAAGGCTTAAGATATTAAGTTTCTTTTACTTATGATTTCGATAATTTTGAAAAATAAAGGAAATGAAACCGAAGCAAAAGAGAAAATAAAAATTTACGTTTCGTTCCGGACACAATAGTCTGGCGAGTCGTCAAGGAAAACGAGATCTTTCTTACTGGGTCTCTTCACATTCTTGCGAACAGGCCGGAGTTTAACCTTATGCCGCCTTTCTACCGCTTTCACGAGAGTCGCCCCATCGAATTTGGACGTCAGCAAGTCTCCAATCTCCCGAAAGGGCTTCAGTCTCCTCCAGCACACACGCATAGAACACGACCCCGATACTCCGTGGCATTTGCACACCAATTCCATTTTGGACCTCAGCCCCTGGAAATCAATTGGGAAAACTGAATCACAGCTCGTAAAAAAACGAACAACAACCCACCTGCGTTGAGGCCATTAAATTGCGTCCGCGATTTTTTACAACCGGATTTAATGATTGGATGACGTGTCCTTACCCTGCGTCCGGCTTCGTTATTGTGGATATTCATGAGGCCTTCAGGGGTGCGTTGATCTTCACCAGAGTCCACAAAATCCTTACTGAACCGGGCTCCGAACTTGATGTCGTCGGAACAACCACCCCATTTCCAACGGCCTCCATTGTCACGTTTCCTCACCAGCTCATCGCAGCGACATTCACCAAGTTCGCCCTTGCTGCAGGCGCGAGTCACACTGTAAGCCACCCCTGCTGCAGAAATGGCATACACGTATGCTTTTTCTCGACTACCTACAAAATAAATAACAAAAGAATGATAAAAGATATGCCGATCATATAAACATCATTAAAAACCATGTTTGAAAAATAAAAATATCCAGCAACCTTTTAATTATTTTTTGACTCTGCTTTAACCGCACTAAATTTTAATTCATTTGGGATTTTCATTATTCTGATTTCTACCAATGATAAGAAACACAGAATTAATACAATTGACATGGAGTTACGTACGAAAATGTCTTTGTTATATATCCATAATCAAAACATTTGTAGATATATATGATACAAATTCTGCGATTATTATTAAAACTTAAGCTTTAACCTTAAAATAATAGCTGAAAAATGTCATTTATGGAAAGCGTATTAAAACAATACAATGCAAATATTAATTGAAACATTCGAAACTAAAAGTTCAGACAGATATTTTTTATTGCTTAACAATCCAGTTAATTTTATATGATTCTCAGAAATTTTATATTTGTAAACCAGAGGCCTTCATCTCAACAGGTTTGTTCAAATGTTCTTCTAAAACTTGTAAAATTTTATTAATGTACAAGCTTACTTCCATTACTGAAATTCATTTCGGATTCTTTAATTAAGCGTTGTGTATTGCATAGAAAATGGATTTTATGCAATACGGCAGGGTTATAATTTACCGAAACTTTAACAATTAATTAGGTAGTCAGCTTATTTTACATTTATAATACTCGATTTTACGTTACTTTAATTCATCATTTTTACTGTAAGGTGAACGTGTGAAAAATCAAATAGTTGACTAAGATGAAGAAATAAATTTGATGCATTCGAAAACATGTCATTTCATTTTACAAACATATAGTTATTACGTACAGTGATAAAACTTTACTCATTTCTCATTTTTTTTAAAAAAATCTTTTAGCAATCATTATAATCTTTCATTGAAAAAAAAACTCGGTTGATACATTCATTTGCGTAATAATATTTTACTTCTTAAGTAAATGGGAGATAATAAAAACATTTGGAATGAGATAATTATCATCTTGTCATAATTTTAAGTCGAACAGGCACAAGACTAATTTTTTACATTCATCAAGCAAATGAATTATTCAATATTCTAGGACATAAAATTTTGCAATTTTTCAGAGACTTCTAATATCAAGCATGTCATTGATTCCCAATTAGTGTACATGAATTGATAAGTAATTATAATGATTACAGAATGGAATCTTACAGGAAGGTTATCTAGAATAAATATGCATGTCTATTATAAAAATCGGTGTCGAAAGCAAAGTTTTTATATTTTCACTAACAGATAGGCTCAGTTTATTATATAAGCATTATCTTCTCTCTTATTCTAAAAAGACAATTTTCTTCCCAGCTGCATTACAACGACTTCCTAGCTTTTTTTCCCCCAAGAAAAATTATTTGAATGGTCCCAGCTATTGGGCTTCTTGTATTCAAAATATTCTATGAAATTGTTCAATTAGGGCCGTTAATTTTCTGCGCATACCCGAGTTACGACAATTGGACGTTGTGTAACAATGATTCTTACCAGGAAACAATTTCTTAAGCCTGGAGGCCTTTCCGATGGCTGTTCTTTAAAACGAGTTATTAGCGAACAATTATCTTTGTGTATAATTATCGAATATCCTTCTTCGTGAGGTCTTTGATTATAGTCTTTTGAATGGATACTAATGTCTTATTGTATACTCAAAAGAATAGTTCAGAAAATGGAAAATTATATCCAGAAGCCTACAGGTTTTCTTGTCTACACCTGTTTCAGTCTTAATATTTCATTTTTATTCCTACGCTTAAGTAGCTGATATTAAATCCTACAGGTTTTAAATAAGTATTTCTTAATGAACGATTTTCGATAAAAATTTCTGTAGAAATAATATTTTATAAAAGTAACGTTGCATAAAAGTTATTTATTTCTTTTTTGACAATAAAAGTTATAAATGCTTAAAAATGAATTAAATTTTATTAATTATTATAGTTTAGCTAAATTTTTATGATGATTTATGTGAACTAATTGTAAGTAAATTTAATAGCAGTTTGGGAAATTAGAGATACTCTTATTTTTATTGAATAATAAGTAATTAAGATAAATAGACACATGAAATAGAATATTGTTTTTTTTTTGTAATTAATTATGCTTCATTAGTTTTCATGCTGTAGATAGAAATATAAAAGATAAGAAATGTCAAAATATTTTTATATGAAGTAGTAAAATATGCTCTGAATCATTATGTATCCTGTAGAAACTATTTCATTTAATTTTTGTAGAAATCTCTGTTGTCTCCTTCCGGTTAATAACTCTCTCATGATTATAAATGGGAACAAATTAACAAATATCGTAAATAAAATTTACTTGAAAATCTATTATTAGCATTTTAATGAAAGGTATATTACATAATTTGAAAAGGGACTAAATCTTAAATAAATTTTTCCTTTCAACTTTGTATTGTACATATATTTGATTAAAAAGAATTTTGAGAGCATATTTTTATATCGTTTGATCTTATATGGTTTTGCTGATGATTTTAAGATAAATCAGAATTATACTTACAATAATATTTTATAACTCAGTAATATATATTTATTTCCTTTTGAATAATATGGAGGTTGTTTTAAAAGAAAGTAAATTAATTTAAAATATATTTGACAAGTTGCTTATACAGTTACTTTTTGGAATTTTAGTTTACCCAAGAGACTTAATAAATATATCTGAAAACTGACATCATTTTTATATTCAAATTAAACAGCGTGATAGTTTTGGGAAGTAAAATTTTTTCTTACGAAAACAGCGATATAAAAATTGTTGTATGCTCAGTTGAAACATCGTGTACGACGTGAAAGAACATTGATAATGATGGAAAGGAAATAATTTGAGTATAGATCTATAAACATTGTAGAAACAATGAATTAAAAGATAACAGCAGCAAAATGGAGCATGGAATATAATGAAGTTGAATATCGGAAGCACACAGTGAAACAGAACATAAAAAATAAAGATGAACCTTTAAATGGAACAATGGGAACTAAGAAGTTGAATTTCAAGGTATCAACAGAATATCAAAGTAAGATTTTGCAAAATATGAAACTATCTAATTTAAAAAGCAAATAAATTTATCTTAACGAATGAAGGACTATCAGTTCATTTAAATCTCTACTTTTTCAAAATAATTTATCATTTTTAAGCAATAAAAATAATTTCATTAATTAGCAATAAAAATAATTTCATTAATTAGCAATAAAAATAATTTCCTACTACTTCATCTAAATGTAAGGATAATCTTGAATTTTAATTTTTTTTCTTTCAATTTCTATATAATTTTTTTTTTGAGTTTTAGTTTTTTCTATGCTAATTTAGTAGTTCTATGACTTTTTCTTATCGTCTCACCCGGAAAACTTGAGATTTGACATTCGTTAGGTTAGGACTTATACTTAATTTTACATATTTGTCTTCTGGTATTATTACTTTTCTTTTTTGAGCTGCTCGTACATCCCTTGAGAGATCTCAGTGTAGCCCCAGGGCTATACTTACCACAGTGTGAGAACCATTTTTTTTAACTGTACACACAAATAAATTATTTTCTAGACTAAAAATCTGAAAGATATTAAAATAAATATCCAAACAATTTGAACAAAATTCTTAAACATAAATATTTTCCCTTCCAGTAGAGGATTTCTCTCAATTTTTATACTGTATTATCATTTCTTTTAAGTACATTTTATATGAGATACTTATAATAATTATTAAATTATTGAAATAGTATATTATTTAACACGAAAATATTTGTGTTGAAATCAGTAAATTTAGAGTCCAAATAGACAAACTTGTGTTTTTCTTAAACATTTAAACAAATTTATTGATTTGAGTGTGCAATGGCCGAGAATATATATATATATATATATATATATATATATATGTGTGTGTGTGTGTGTGTGTGTTTGCGTGTGTGTGGAGAGAGAGAGAGAGAGAGGGAGCGCTAGGGAGAAACAGAGATTAATTGATTGGTTTTATTAGCATCGCAACTAGAAGCAACAAGAGAGCTGTTGGTGATAGACCTCGTAATTTTTTACCCCGGTCAGATGACGAGGATGACACCTGAGCTGGCACCTCCCTCTCCTACCTTCCACACCATGCCAGCAGGATACCTCGGAAGAAAAAGAGAGTGGCATTCTATGTTATACACCTACAAGTGTAAATTTTAGCAAGAAAATCGAATCAATAAAATTTGGCAACATCAAAAAATATTATCTTTCGCATACATCATTTAACACGAAAAAATATTTTAGTAACTAAAGTTTTATGTCAGAAATTTTTCACCCCCCCCCACACATTGTGTGTGTGTTTGTGTGTGCACAGCTTGGATTGAAGATTTCCTACTTTACGTTTTCTATGAAATAAAATTGCCGCACATTTGTGGTTCTAAAGCTAAGCCATTTTTACGCATGGAAGATAAAATAATTTTTATTTTATGATAATAAAAATATTTCGTTAAAAACCTATAAGACGTTTGTTCAGCAAAATAAAGGTTACAACATTTGATTAGTTGTTAGAGCGTTGATTCATCAGCAATTCAAATAAAGTTATGTATTTGTAATTTTTCATAATTTTTGTATTTTTATTATATTGAAATTGTCATTTTTTTATTTTATAAATATATTTTTCGTGATATCGAAAATTACAATATCTTCACATACTGGCAATCTAACAGTAATTAAGCTGAGTTTGAAGAATGTAAATAAAAAGAAAATAATTTTATAATTTTTCATTGTAATAATTTTAGTGTAATATGGTAGAAATACCTTGCATTTTCTTGACGTTTAAATTCTTCTAAATAAATACATTTCTCTCAAATTTATAATATTTTATCTACGATTTTTCACAAGAGTAATTAACGGAAGTAAAATAAATAAACAGTTTTTTTTCCTGCAAAATGCAAAATATTCCATTAACTTAGAATTCTGCTACATATTGGTCGTCAATAAAATTTAAGCCTTTAAAGTAACAATCTTTTTTAGCGTCCATTTTATCTGTTATAACTTCTTCGACCATTAAAAAAAAGACTAGACATAATCATTTCGACGGTCAGAACCCTCTAATAGTAGGTCAAATTTTACTACTGCTCATTCAAATGTTTACTGCTCTTATCATTAGGTTATAGATTTATGAGGTATATTATTCCCTCTTTAAGATGCATGGAACCATTTCCTTTGGTCAATTTCAGATCTATCTGCTTTTTAGAGTCACTGACTGCACATTATTAAGGGAATATCATATTTAATGATTAAATTTACCATATAAAAACAGGTTACGTTCCCCTTTTCTTCCTCTTATAGAATAAAAATTAATGTATAAAAATGTAAATAGAGAGTGAAAGATTTAAGAGTGCAAAATGATATTTGAAGTTTTATAATTGTATTATTGAACTAAATTACTTATTTTCTGGTTATGTCAAATAAGTTATAATTTGTGTAGTATGAAAGTTATAATTTTTTTCAGGAAACTAGTTATATACTATTTTTGTACTCAACTGAATCGTGCTCTGGGAGTATTTTATAGATCATCCATGAAAGGAAAACTAGTAATGTAATATACTCTAGGAATAGCATATTGCATGTACGAGAAAAATGAAAAGGCAAATAACGAACAGAATTTTTAAAATCAGAATTTTGATTTAAAGATAACAAGGAGAGACTTTTCTTTTGAATTCGAAAAAAGAACAAAATTAATAAAAACCATTGCGATTAATTGATTATAATATTTTGGAGGTAATATTTCTCGATAGTAAATTTAATATTTATTTAATAAATTTTGCATCAGTAAAATGTTTATAAACAAGCATAGTACTGATATAACAAAGTATTTACTTAAGGTTCCACAAATACTTTAAATGAATACAATACTATAAATAAATACAAAGTATACTATAAATAAATACAAAGTATACTATAAATAAATACAAAATATACTATAAATAAATACAAAGTATATTATCTTTGACGTCAGGAAATTTAAATCTTAACAAGCTCCTACCAAAACTTGTCTTATGAAAAGACATGGCGCTACCCTTTCAATCATTCTAATTCAGATTGAAATTCAAACTTTATTTTTAACACATAACTTATCAACCAGATTGCTTCAGAAATGATAATTTTAATAATCTACAAAGTTAGTACATTTTTCATCTTTCTAATAAAATATTAGACTTATAAGACTGATGCATGCAACATAGAAGTTTTAAACATGAGCTTTGTACCCTTGAATAATAACAATACTCTCTTTGAAAGCATGGAGCTGCACATGCTTATTCAGTTTGATATATGTTTTGTACCATGACATTACTATAATCGAAACGATCAAATTCTTTGGAATAAACAGGACTGTAGCTAAATATCTCTGTTGAATCAATTTCTGAGAATCAGCCTTGGCGTTGAACATACATGCATATATATATGATAAGAACAGGAATATATATATACATATCCAACTTTTTTTTTACACGATTTTGAAATAATACGGTTCACTAAAATACTTTTTTACACGAATTTTTTGTTCTAGCATGAATCTCTCTCTCTCTCCCCCTCCCCAATTTTCAATTCTAATTTTGACAATGTAATCAGAAGACGGTAGACTTATGCCCACACATGAGTAAGTGACATATGTGACGTTTAAACATTTCAGACTCAGGGGAAGAAAGAAATTTCACTGTTGAGGAATCATAGAGAAAGTTTACGATTATGAATTATATTATACATTCTTCTTTTGCCATCAAAAAGCTGCGCCCATCGACCATAAATGTTTGTAGGAAAAAAAAATTACCAGCATACGTCAAAAGTTGAAGTTTCGTAGTACAAAAATCAGCTCTGTGTTCCGAAATTATAGCTCTATCAAATGCAATTGAAGGCGAAGGTTTTTAACAATGTGCAAACGGCTGACATCGAAGAATTGATGCTAGAGAATCCTTTGATTGAGGACGATTTGAATGAATTTATGACAGTTTATGATATTAAAAAAGTTGATAATGACGAAGTCTAAGGTGAAGTTCAGTTATTAACAACTGACTTAATTCGCCAGGATTTGAAATTTGCTACAAGTATGGAACAACATTTTCTTACTCATGATCCTGACATAAAGATGCATTAACGGAGATAACTTTTCGGTGAACCTAATATAAATGAAAGATTTTTTCTGTCGCTGTTACGCTGTTTAATAAGGAAGAAATGAAGTTGCAGCCATTAATTGCTTTTATAAAACTGTTTATTTGATCTTGATGTCAATTTCAGGGATGTTGAAATAATTTAATGTTTTGAGGTATTTTCCAGTACACACACCCATGACGAAGTGCGCAGACATGTGACTCTTATGTGACAAGCGCGAATAAAAGAAAAGAGACTATTGGACAGATGACGAAAGTTTTTGATACTTATAAAAAATATTTCTCCAAAATTTAGTTAATTAAGCAATTAATTGGGCTCTAGAAACTAACTGATAAACAAAGATTCGCGTGTTTGGAAAGTAAAAATTAAAGTTTTTTTAAACTTGAAAAAATTTGCGTTAAAAATGTCGCCATTTCATTCTGATGCTTTGAGTAACCATATTTTCTGGTTAGTCACAAACTCCAGAACGGAAGTATTAATCTATATTAACGTTTGTTTATGCGCGTTTAAAATGTCTCACACTATGTGAAAGTTACCGAAATTCATCAGCAGATTAATTAAGTGTATGCGGAAAATACTGTGAGAGAAGGAATGGTAAAAAAACGGATGTGAACATTTAAAGATAGTCGTACTAATGTTCATGATGAGGAACGTAGAGGACGACCGTCTGTCATTGTTCAAGACTTAGTGAAGAAAGTTGAACTGTTCAAGAAAACAAACGCTTTAAGATTTTGTCTTTATTTAATGAGTTTCCAAAAGTTATAAAGAGTATTCTGTATGAAATTGTGGCAGAGGAGTTAAATTATTAGAAATTGGTACGATGGTATCGAAAATACTGACAGAAGTGAACAAAACCAATCGGGTAGGCGGTGCTTCGACTTTCTTTAGGCGATACAGTGACAATGGTGATGAGTTTTTAAGTCACTTTGTCTTAGCTACGAAACATATTAGGCTCATGTGAAACCAGAATCAATACAACGTTCTATAAAATAAAGACATTCAACATTATCTAAAAATGTGAAGCCTAAGTAAACAATTTGAGCATGCAAAATTATGGGGGATAGGCAGAGGATGTTATTTGTTGATTTTTTTTGCCTCGGGGTGATATTATTAATTTCGAGAGATATTGTGAAATCTTAATTCAACAGCTTCCAACAATCTAAAACTTAAAACGTTGCATGCTCAGTAAAGGGATTGTTTTGCTACATGACAATGCTCATCCCCACGTGGCTCGTCAAACCAAAATCTAATCGCATCACATGGCTGGGAACAACTCGATCACCCTCAGTATAGTTCTAATTTGTCTCCCAGTGATTACCACTTGTTCCTTCACATGGAAAGCTTGTAAGCGGTCAGCGCATGACAATTTGATGATGATGTCAAAACGACTATACTGCAGTGGTTAGCCCACTAGGCGGCAGATTTCTGTGAGGATGGAATCCAGAAGTTGGTTGTATGATACAATAAATACCTTTATAATGTAAGTAAGTATGGTAAATAGAAAGTAAGGTATAGGCTTCCTTATAAAAATAAAACAGTAGAAAAAACTGGGCTTATTTTTTTTTAATCTCAAAAAGGTACTTAAAAACACGCCAATATATATATATATATATATATAATGGAAGAACCTACAATTATCGTCCATTTTTAATAAGAATCTGATTACATCAACCAATAGGAGCTTTTAATTATTATTTTGTGTCATAAAATTATTTGATAAATAATTAAGAGACAGGTGCATCAGACAGTGGAATTTTATGTTTCTTAAAATTGCATTAAAGAATTTTCATAAATGAGATAAAAATGATTTTTAAAAATATCAACCTCAAGTAATGTATTTGATGATAAACATATTTAACTCAAAAATTAATATTAACACGTTCACATGGGTTTTTAAAACAGTTTTCTTCTTTTTTTATAAAACATTTTTTAAAGAAAAACTAATGTAATCATTTAATAATAAATGCGTTCTTTCAGGGTTGTTTTTAATTTAGTGATTCAGAAAAAAAAATATTTATCTGTTATATACAAAATAGCCCAATTCAAATCTAAATTATACAATAAAGTTTTCTGAAAGAAGTTTTATCAAAATAATATTTTCATGTACCGCTTAATATGCCGAAAAAATGAGTAAAAAATATCGTAATTGAGGTTAGAATCACTTTATATTTAGAATATGTGTAACAATTTCTTTCTGTTATGAAATGAACTGAAGTAGTAAAATATATCGAAATTTAATAAAGGTATGGTTCATTTAAAGGTATTTTCTTTTTTTTTTCTCTGAGTTTTTTAAGACAAATATTTTTTTTTTATAATTTATAAATTAAATAGATATATTGATTCTATATACTTTGCAGTTGAATACATATGTTTTTATTCTATATATCTTTCCTTATTGTTAGCACCTTTGTTACCTCTGCGGTCTGCTTCTTTCGCCTAAGCCACTAGTTGGCAAACTCGTCACCCAAAAGAGCCAAACATAAACAATACAAAATCAAAGTTTATTCAAAGAGCATTTTTTTTAAAACTTAAACTTTGCTTTAGCAGAGACATTTTTATGGAAATAATTAGGAGGATTAAAAGTACACTCTCGAGCTTGCCTTTACTAATTATGTCTTAGTTTAACTAACCGTACATTAAATAAAACTTTGTATCATGCTTGTATAAAGATATTTATCCCCTCCCCCCGCGCAGTCTTCGTCCCGGCCACCCGACCAACCAAATAATTGTAAAACAATAAATTCAGAGAAAAACATTTTACAACTATGCTGTTTTGTTTGTCGAATTACTGCCCTCCGAAAAGCATTTTTACTACAAATAGTTGAAATACATTTCGGTGCGCAGCAATTCGACGCAGATAATGATACACATGTTTGAGAGGGACTATCCGTGCTATTGTTGCTTTCTAAAAATTTGCCTCTTTTCTGTAAGCTTGCGTTTTAAAAAAGTTTACTCGTCTCTTCTAAGGCAAGTTAATAAATAATATTCCGTGCCTGCACTAAACATTTCGTGAAAGAGCCGCATCCAAGGAGATAAAGAGCCGCGGTTTGCCGAACCACTGGCCAAAGCTCTTACACCGTAAAACGACTTTTTTTACGGACATACTCTTTGTACAGTGAAAGTACTTAAGAGCTTGGATTGGTTTAGTTTTATTTTCGTCGCACAAGAAGCAACACGAGGGTTATTGGCAAACGGACCACGTAATTTTGAACATCGGTTAAGTGACGAGGACGACACCTGAAAATACTTAAGAGCGATAACAGTCAGAGTGGTATTTTTTAAAGACGTTATCAATACATCGTGTTCATGGAATAGCAATCAAGAAACTTATGACTTGTTTCACTAGCAACCTTGTTTACTTGTTTATGAAGAGAAAAATTGTGAGAAAAACTTTTCCTGTTTTGCATTTACTTTACATTTTAAAGACTTTTATGATAATACATTTATAAAACATTTAGATAAAGTTTTTTATTGAATGTTATACATATTTAACTATATGTAGTTTTATGATTAAGTGAATTTCATGTGGATAAATAAAATTAGCATTATTATATTTTATATTAATAGTATTTCATTGAGAAATTCTGGAAAATACTATACATTATTTCTCAATGAAACAATACTTACCTCAAGAAAAATTCTGTATTTTTGCAATCTTAATTTATTAAAATACTATTCTTACCAAATTTCAATCTTACATCATTGTGAAATTGTATAATTCACAATACTCATTGAATCAATCATCTTAAAATAACTTGAAACAATAGATTGATCGTACATATTGATGAAAAATAACAAACACACACATGCGGTCATCATATAAATACGTTGAGGTGATTTTAGTTGCTAGTGAAGATGATCTTGAAATTCAGGCATGTTTTCGAATAATCTTATGTAATATGTTTTACGATATTAGCACTTTTGATTTACAATGTTTCAGAAAGAAGTCATTGCTATATTTAGAAAGTAATTAAACAGGAATGAAAAAGCTTCAAAGAAAATAAATGTATGCATTTTCTCAATCACTTAATGAATTTAAAAAACATTTAAATTAAAACATGACACATGTTAGTTTTCAGATAAAATCTTTAGCTATTTCTCGTTTACGACTTGCCCTGTAAAACGTTTGAAAATATTGATAGTACTAAGATAAAATGTGTTTTCACACCAATAAGACTCTCCCTTTTAGTTTTCGTTTTAACTGAAGTACATTATTTCTCCTTTTATAGACTTTTGTTTAAGCCAAATCGAAATAAGAAACAAATTGTGAAAATAATTATTATTAATTAAGTTTGTTGCAATCGGTTAATTTCATTTAGTATTTAGAGTACCGTAAAATATTTCAGTTGCTCTATGATGTTGTTAAATGAGCATTAAGAATTGTAAAAAATATGCTTTTTTTGTACCAGCTCATATCAATAGTTTCGATTTACTGATTTACTGATTGTGCAAAAGGACTAATGGCGACAGACCTCGTAATTTTGAACCTCGGTCAAGTGACGAGGACAACGCCTGAGATGGCACCTGTTTCTCCAAACTTCCACACCAGGACTTGAAACCTCAATTGATTTAACGTGCATCAGTCCCGCTACACGCGAGGTTTTTAGTGGCATTATAACTCGAAACCATGATTAGACGGGAAGATCACTGGCTTCGAGTTCTCGGTCATGACCACTCGTTTAATGAGGTCACGTAAATCTATAGTATCCATTATCACATTTTAGATTTGTTAGATCTTGCTCTTTTTTTTTTTAAATATTGCCTCGAAATGCCTTTGTCTCAGTATTTGACATGTTTTGAAGAAATCTATCCAATGTCTTAGAATTTTGTTTCCCTTCTATCAATTAACTATTTAATACAGAAGTTGAAATGTATAGTCGAGTTTTCTTAAAAAAATTGGTGCAAATATAGCGTTTAGTTAGATAAATATTTGTGTGAAGTATTAAATTGTCGAATTTGAATAATTAATCTGATATTGTTGTTTAGTTTCTTGATAATATTATAGAAGGATTTATTCTCTAACTTTACTTAAAATGTATTGATTAGATTGCAAAGAAATAGGTTTGAAAATATTTTGCGGGAATTTATAAAAATATTTACAAAAAAACAATTTCTTTTTTTACCAATATCTGAAATTCGATTTCTTATTATACTTTGCAACAAATTAACAGTATTATTGAATTTCTTTTTCATTTTTTTCTGAGTTAAAATAAATATTTATTTAAAATCGTTTCTCTAGTATTTTTTCTATTCTAAAATCCTTAGATTTAGAAATAAAATTTGACGTATTTGCTTACTGTTAGAATTAAATGACACATTTTTATTTCATATTAATTCCTTTTTTTTTTTTTTAAAAAAAAAAAAAAAAAAAAAAAAAAAATCTATTTCCTGATTATTTTTAGTCACTCAAATTTTCCTTCAAGCAATAACAGTCAGTGTATCTTAAAGATATTAGTGTGAAACCTCAATTCTTTTAAATAACTTTTTACATGAGCTTTCAATGTCCGTAGTTAAATTTATTCAAGAAACTAATTTGTATACTTCATGCTTTTCATATCATTGTTACTGGAAAAGTCAAATAAGTTTATTTAAAATAAAATAAGGAAAATATCAATATATGAAAAAACTTGTTAATTTTTTTGTGTGCAAATTTTTCAAATTCAAAACTCAACTTTTTAAAATAAAATATCACTAAAGATAGTTTTTTTTGTAACCATTAGGTAAAAATTTTGCTTTTGAAAAAAGAAAATTTGATAAAACAAACAAAATCATTCTACCGTATATGTTATCATCATATACAGATTTGTATACGAGTATAACGGAAAAATGTATTAGATTCCAAAGTAAGGAACAAAATATTACAACACAATGTGCATAAATAAAAAAAGATGAGAAATTTAAGCCTATAAATCTCAGAATGTTTAAGCATATTTGTTTTATCCCTTTATTATTAAATACGTACATTCAATACTTTTATTAAATCAATGTCTTTTGATACAGAACATATGAATTTTTTTTACTGTAAGGGTTTATTGAGCTTGAAGCCCAACTTGCAAACAAATGCTTAGATATAAAATAATACAATGATGATAATTCATTTTCAACCTAATCTCTAATAATCCTAAATTTTAATGTATTTTATTTAAAATAAGCTTGCTCAGTTATATGATCTATTATAAATGATTATTTATAAAATTGGAAATTCTCTCACACTTAAAATAACAATATAAATTATGAATAAATAAGTTGTGTGAAATAAACAAGTATTTATTTATTTTTCTAAATGAATGCTTTAAAGAATAAATGCTTAACGAATGGTTTAAAGAAAAATCCTTAATAAATACGATTCGTTTGAAAGTCGAATGAAAAGCAGATGGACTAAAATAAAACTGATTCTAATATCAGTAACATGGATTACATTCTTAAAAGAAGTTTAGAAACAGTTGTGGTGTCTCAATTCTTTTTTTACAAGAAGAATTTCTTAAAAAATTTACGATATGCCAAACACGAGGACCCTTGGCAACATTTCAGACAATTCTACCAAGTCACACAGAAAAAATGCTGAAATCTGAAATTAAAGGGACAGCCGAGTCTCATAAATTTCCTGTCTCAAAATTTATGAGACAGAAGCATTCCGTATGTCTGAAAGTTATATATGGTATCCTTAAAAGATACATCTAAACTTAAAAAAAAGTTATAAACGCTGTGAAAACATTCACATTCGTTTGTGCCCTGTTTTTAACCATAAAAGTAAACCACTCATTGAATGTTTAAAATTTATCAGTAAAATATTTTAAGAGTTCGTGTAAAAAGGCTATAAATGAAAAAAAATCATTTCTAGTAATTGGGATGTACTTGTTTAGAGAGAGAGAGAGAGATAAAAAACTAAATATACCTGCTACCACATTTTTTCAGTTAGTCAAAGTTAAGTGAATAATAATAATTCTTATTAGAAATTTGTTAATAATAAACTGAAATGAATAATGATCTCTTGACTTTTAAGGCCACAAATAATACAAACTAATGTCAAAAAAGAACATTGTTAGACTAGATGCAATGCTATTAAAGCGTGTTCTTTTTTATAGTCTTAAAAAAGTAATTTATTCCTTTTTTAAGTCGAATAAAAATCATCATTCTCTTTTTATGTAAGATTATTAATCAATTTAACTTAATAAAATCTTGTTCCATTTAATATAAAATGTTTACTATTTCTTATTTATTTTTATTCATAAATACTGTAATCTGTCAAAATCTAAAATAATCAATTATTACTTTGTATATCTTTCGGTCCATATCTAAAGCTATTTTTAACTTCAGAGACAGTAATTTTTAAAAAGGACATTTGACGGAGACAGTTTTATTAAGATAGTGAAGAGAAATTTTAAATGCCTAATTTTATAGTAACGTACATTTTTAATAAATGTTTCCAAATTAATTTTTTTGAATAAAAAAACTAATAACAAACTACTACGCATTGATAATTTAATAATCGAAAGAATAAAAAGACCTTTTTTGAATAATTAGTGTTGAATAATATACACCGAAGGACAATCATGAAATGTTTACATGTATTTAAATTATTAATTACTTTTTCTCACAGCAGGATCATTGAAACCCAATATTGAAGAGCTAAAAGAACAATTTAAGGAATTAAATTGAAGACTTGAAAAAATAAGTAAAACAAGTCAAATTATAAAAAAATATAAAACGTGATGATTTAAACGTAAATTATTGTGTTTGTGATCGAACGAATACATTTAACAAAAAGTTAAAGCATAAACATAAAAGATACATAAAATAAAGAAAATTTTTTCAGATGGACTACATCTTTAGTTGAAAATAAACTGTTCAAATGCTTATGATCGTGAAACAAATGATAAATTTATAACTAATTTTTATATCCTGAATTTTGTGAATCTACTTCACCCGAATGTGGCGGCCGTGTTAATCCAGTTGTCATGGACGTGAATTCGCGGCCGGTTGTATTTCCTTCGAATTGGGGGTTCAAGTCCTTAAGATTCACCATGTAATGGGGCTGTTGCACGTTAAATCTTTCGAAATCTAAGTCCTCGTGTGGTGAAAGTAAATGATGTGGAAGTTTAGAAAGGGAGGTGTCAATTCACGTGTCATCCCTGTCGCTATAAACCGAGGTTCCAAATAATCAGGTCAGTCGCCAATAGCCCTCGTGTTGTTTCATGTGTGACGTAAATAAGCGATCAGTCAATCAGTCATCTGTATGTATATTATTATTATTAATTTGGCAGAAATAACCTTTCTTGATAATTTAAATGTTACATTTTAAATTTGGTTAATTTATTTTTGCTGTAGTTTTGTAATTTGTATTACTAGTTTATACAAATGTTAATTTCGCATTACTATTGAGCATTGTACATATATATATATGTATATATATATATATATATATATATATATATATATATATATATATAT
>BMAW01026406.1:179336-237918 GCA_019974015.1 Nephila pilipes
TATATATATATATATATATATATATATATATATATAAGGATAAAAATCATTTTTTTAAAATGTAAGCAAATATATTAGGCTTTGAGTTGTTAATACTTTTTTTGGTTTCATATAAGTAAGTAACTACGGTGTTTAATTTATCGGTAATTACCATGATATTTTAGTGAAGCGTCTCAAGTCTTATAAATTATATATATTTTACATTAAAAAATATTATTATATCTTTTAGTCCATCTTTGAATAAGAACTTGTAATTTTTTTTACTTATATTTATTTTATTTTGCTCCTCTGCTTGTCGCCATAACGACGTGACGTGAAACACACGTTTTTATGTAACTTTGTTTAACCGTATTGTAAACAAGAGCTATATCAGGTATATTTAACCTTATTATCATAACCGCTTAGGTTCATATATAGATGAACTTATCAAGCACAAGATTCTCAAAGAGGACACATTCGTTGCTATTAGTGGCGGCGATTGGAAATTAGATTATGGTGGGAGGGGGAAGGACAAAAAATTTATCATCAACTAGAAATAAAGGGGAATAGGGGAGTAGAAGGAGGTAGATACACACATAATTTTAAAATTTAGCAACAAAATAGTAAGTTTTCCACGCTTTCTGAGAGAATTTGGACAGAGAAGTAAAATTTGACCTCTTATACCAACTTCATTGCGGTTCAATGGTAATGCTAGTGTGTTATTTTATTTATTTTTTTGAAATTTTGATTATTATTATACAATATAATATTTATTAAACTAACAATATTACACATACATTACAATTAAATTGAAGCACTTATAGAAATCCAAAATAGTCAGAGATAATTTCATTAAAAATAAGGCTTGTTTAAAATAAACACCAAAAAGATGATAATTTGCCAAAATCCAACCAGTGAGTATACTCAAGACCTTATTGTATACCCCATTAACATTACAAAATGTGCAAGAAAAAATTAAAAAATGTTCTTTTAGAGTGCTAGCGCTAATTAACATTTAATTATGGGATCGAGACAATACAAATAATTATATTATAGAAAGAAAGATGTACAATATAAAATACTGTTATATATCTTTATGAGGCTCCGGAATCTCCATTACTGGAATGATCACCATAAAAATGACAACACAAATATTTATCTAACATTATTTTGAAATTAAGTAATTAAAATAATATTTGGAAAACAAAAAAAATCTTAAGATTAAAGATAATTAAGCGATAACATAACAAGGCTTATGCAAATGTCTTGAGTATAATTCTTAGTTTTTGGTGGCTAAAATAGAAATAAAAATTTAATTCCCCCCCCCCCCTAAAGTCGGGGTACCCTTCTCGCTCTCCTAATCTCCACCCACTGGTTGTTATCTAAAATGTATCGGAGATTTTGGCCTCAGAAGTGATTGGTGTAATTTTTGCTGGAATTGCGGCATTTTTCATGGTTGGCAGGATTTTATACAAGGACCAAAAATAAATAAATAAATAGAAAACATAACTTTTGATAAGTTTACTAGGATAATTTTTACAAGCAATTTATGCCTGTAATGATTCATCAAAATTTAAAATATTTCTGATTGCGAATTAAAACAATTTCTTGTTTCAAGAAATAAAAATGTTATAGTTCATATATTTTTAGTGGTTTTTCAATCTCTTTGCATTAAATAAATTTAAACTTTAAACTAAATTCAACAGATGGTAGAGAGTTATATTTGTAATTTATTTACATAGTAAATTTACAAACAGATATTCAAGAATTACCTAACACGAAAAGAATTGAAAAGTGTTAAAATGGTGATTAATCCAATCAATCAAAAGAGAGAAAAAAAATGACACATACGGAAGAAAGAGGAACACACGGAAGAAAGGAAAATTTATACTTTCTTTCCCACATGCAATTTTTAATTGAATGAAATTTCGAAATTAATCTTTCCCTCTTTCGAGTATGCGCTGGCATTGTCCCATTAAGTTGCAACTATCAACAACAGGAGTAAAAAAAATTTAAAATCTGACTTGGCTGGGAGTTCCATTCTGACTCGATTATTAAAGGCGTTGCATATATGATGCACCAGACAAATTGCAAGTTGTCTGCAAATTCGTAGAAGGATAGTTCGAACCTTCCTCGGTCAACCTACCTCTGCCAAAAAGGTGACATGACTAATGACGAAAGTATATCCTATCTTATCAACTGTTCAAGTGGTAGTGGTATACCGACTGCGTAGTATATAGTAGTCCTAGTTGAGGACTCATGGCCGGCGTTGTTTTCGTCGAATCGGAGCCCTGGTGCCACTAAAGACCACATGGTAGCAGGGCTGATGTATGTTAAATCTGGTCAAGATCTCAAATCCTCTCGTTGGTGAATTGTTAAAGTTTGGAGAAGGAGGTGCCATCTCGGGTGTCGTCCTCGTCACTTGACCGAGGTTCAAAATTACAAGGTCCGTCACCAATTAGCCTTCATGTTGCTTCTCAGTGCGACGGTAATAAGCAATCAAATCGAATATTGGCTATTCGTAAATCAGGAATTCGTAATACTGGAGGATCAATGTTAAATCTTATGGTAATGAACGTTAAAATATGCAATACAAAGAAATATATCAGTACAAAGAAGTAACACAACACAGTGAAAGTGAAGATCTTCATATATTACTGTCATTAATTTCATTCTTAAATGGCTATTTATCAAATCAATAAAAGAAAATGAAAGCATGAAAACATCGTTAGTTTTAAAGTATTTTATTTTGGTAAATTTTTAGAATTCCGAATGCTAATGAACTGGATATTTATCTTTAAATTTTCCTTTACTCTTATTTAAAAAAATCATACCTGAGACGTCAAGTATAAAGAAAAAAGCAAATAACTTTGAAATTTCACTCTGACATCACTCAAGTTATTTTTATAATTTAAAGCAATAGAATTAGTTCACTATCTATATACTTTTTTTTAGATTAGGACTGCCAAAACGAAAAATAAATTACTGTTCGCGTTAAAAAAAAATAAAGCCAGGTAATTCAAATACATATAAAACAAAAACATTGCCTTCATTCTTTGAAGATAAAATCTATTATAGCAAGTTCACTTCAGAATTCGTAGTTTACTTTCCTATTTATAATTTCAGCTACTTTTTTCATGGTGTCCAAAGCCCGATTCTTTCACGGCAGCATTTCCCTTACAATGTTAACCCAAGATTAAAGATAAGGCCGACTTCCGAGTAACAACTGTTATTTTGATAGCATCTTCAAATCAGTTCGTAGGTTGAAGAGCGGAAACGAGACTATTTCTATTTCTTTATTTAGTAACACTTTTTGACTCTTTTCTACGGAGAGGGCCCGATGACTTCTTGAGGAGGTTACTTCGTGAAAAGAAATAAGCTTCGTAAAAACGGTTATGTTTACAATGCTAAAAAAAACTCCGAAAAATATATTAAGAGGTATTGATTATCCTTGACAATTTTTACTTTTAGTTGACTAGAATCAGCTCAATTTTTTCAAAATTGATAGCTAAAAATTTAATATTTATGCAATATTTGTCTTATTTAATATGATCAACAATTTTTCATGTGACGTTATTTTTTCTCTCAGTGTTTTTCAACTTTTGAGGATTCATATTTAACTATTGTGGTCATAACTACTTAAATTAATAACACATATTAACTAACTTTCAGGTTTAATTGTGACCTCGGTAACCTAATGGTCATAGTTGCGGACTCGCGGCCGGTGATTTTCGTCGAGTTGGTTGTCAAGCCTTGATGCTGCTAAAGACCCAACGTATAGCCGAGGCTGATGCACATCAAATCTGTCGAGCCCCAAAGTCCTCCCGTTGGCGTGGAAGTTAGGAGAGGTGGATGCCAGCTCATGTGTAGCTCTCGTCACTCAAAATTACGAGATCCGTCCCCAATAGTTATCTTGTTGCTTCTAGTGCGATGTTAATAAAACCAAAAAAAAAAAAAAAAAAAAAACATTCACATTTAATTTCTTTTCGTGTGTGCATCCAATTACCAAACAGTCGTATATTCATGCTTAGCTTTATCTGTGAAATATTTTGGAAATAACTAATTTTCAGAGTAATACAAAGAAAAATATTTTCCAATCAATATTTTTTTGAAAATATGTGTTCGTTAAAATCAATCATAAAATGGCAGTAATCAATTAGTTCTGATTCAAACACTTAATGTTTCCCTCACGTACTTTCCGTAATCAGACATTTTACTTTCAGAATTTCAAGTGGTTGTGCTTTTATAAGATCGTAATAACAGTCCCGAAACGTTTTTTTTTAATGTATTAGAAATGAATTTATTGACTTATCAAAATAATAACTTTATCTTAATTTTAGACCTGAAAGAAAAATTATTACAAATCATTTATTATTATTATTTTTTTAATAATTGTAAAATCCAAGCAATTTAGATAACTTTTTCATACACCCTATTTTCGGAGAATATTCATTTATGTAGTTCTATGCTTAAACATTATAAAACCACTTTCCATAAAGAGCTAGCTTTTCCAAAAAGATCATGGAGGCGACAGGACCTCTCGTTGTCGTGGAAGTTTGGAGATGGGGTATCAGGTCAAGTGTCACCTTCGTTACTTGACCGAGGTTTAAAATTACAAGGTCCGTCACTCTCGTTTTTCTTCCCAGTGCGACATTAATAAACAATCAATCAATCGAAAATCCCGGAAAGTTTAGCACGAAAATATTTTATCCATATTTGGTTCCTAACTAGATCAGAACTTTAAAAAAGTTCTGATCTAGTTCTGATCTAGTTTTAAAGAGCCACTTGATTCACTGATGAAAAAAATTAATCATTATTCATCAAAAGTTAAAAGGCTTTATTCTATTTAACCATAAGAAATGAGATAATTTACGCATTTAATCCATATCATTGCTTCAGAAAAGTCATTAATAGCTATATATCAACGAATAAGTTTGACATAAATTACATGAATACATAGGTAAAATTGTATCTATGTTAGAACAAAGCTGATTAGCACCTGATGGAAGGAACATATTTACAACATTTAAATATCAAATAAAAATAATAAATATAAATAATAATAATAAAGTTTTAAAATATAGTATTGTAAGTGGTTTTGGTCATCAATTAATGTATTTTGCCTTTTAATCCTAAACAGATCTAATATATGTATTGATAATTATTCATTTTGTACCTTATAGGTTATTATCATTTTCTAAAAGGGTTTTAGAAACTTATTCAAAATAAATACTCAAAATAAAGAAATGTTTATTTTTAAAGAACTCAAAATAAAGAACTGTTTTTAACACACAAGGGTAAACAAAGTTCAAGAAAGTGAGTTCAAATTTTAACACATTTCACTTGTGTTCGATTACTTTCTGCAAATAATTCCAAAATCCATCGAAAAGGTAAATGTAGCAACAATTATCATCTGTGTGTTTCGGAATTATAATATCGTCATAGCTTGCATCAATAGACCCTTTTTTCATATTACAATTCTGTTAAAAATTGGCATATTTGTCACCTGAGTCAAGAAACTATTTGCATATACAAAATAAAAACACGTGGTTATCAATAATATGAAAAAATTCTTAGGATTATGCGAATGTACAAAATAACAGAATTCGCCCTTATATTTTATTAGTTTTGTAATGACTGTGAGAATTAAACATATAATGAAACTGGACCAACATTTTGTGATCATAAATTTAGGAGTTGTGTCGGGCAAAAAGGCTAGAATTTTAACAAAAATCTCACTACGAATCTTAAAATAAGACACTAGAAAAATGAAATAATAGGAAGGAAAATGGCGAAGAAAATATACATTATACAAAATACATTTTTATAAATTTTGTATATTCATCAATAGAATATAAATATATAGAGCAATAGATTATAAATATATAGAGCAATAGATTATAAATATATAGAGCAATAGAATATAAATATATGTTAATTTAAGAAGAATTATTTATCATAACCGATATATTACTCTGCAAAATTCTTTATTCAATTCACCTTGAAAAGTAATATTAAAAAACAACTATAAGGTTTTTTTGTCGTCATCTTAGTCGTTGTAAAGGATATTAGGAAGAAAGGAAATATATATAGGCGTAGATGTTCTTACATGACGCTACCATTTAAATACATTTTTAAAGTTTATTCGAGCAATATATAAATTAAAATTTAATTAAATATTATTTAAGTGGCTAAAATCATAACATTTTGACGCTGTACAAAGATTTCGATTAGTTTCACATATCTTCATTCATTAGTTTGTTATTTTGAAGTGGAGTATATTCATTAGAAAATATCTACAAAATTCTGGTAAAGTCTTTAATTTTCAAGTATAAGTGTTCCTGGTCTATAATTTTCTTTATAATTTTGAAATACTTTTACTAAAGAACTTACCTGTTTCCTTAAATTTTTAAAACCCGCTTTTTGTATCTCTTTTTGGAATGCGAGAAACTATAAATGTTTGTGAAGCTTTTTAGCTCTCAATACTATTACTTAAATTTATGTTGGTGTTTCTAAAAATGGTATTTTTTTAGCAGCAATATTTACGTTGTCGGAAATAATTAGTATCTATGAAATTTCACTAATTGCTTCTGAAAGATGAAAAATTTGATTTTTTTGTTAATGAACTTAAATGTTCTATACTGTGTTGAAAAAGATAATTATTTTTGTCCTATACACTGAGTAGCAAAATTTAGAGCATAAAATTATTTTATGTTCTTCACAAAATTCCAAGCTTTTACTATTCATATTCTAATTTATAAAACAAAGCAAAAAAAAAAAAAATCATTTACTCTATTTACACATGATTCTATTACGTTGAAAGTGTTAGAACACTCCCAAATAGATTAAAATCCCAAATAGCAATTTGTCGTGGAGATGATACTTATGCCCTTTGATGACGATGCTAACTGGGAAACGACTAAGTTCGCAGATCATGTTTCGAAATCTAGTACATGATTATAAAGAAGCACTCATCTTGTGTTTTAAACGTTCTTTCTACAAATTTAAAAAGAAAGCCTGAATATGAGAGTAATAAGCTTGTATTAAATAACAAGAATAAATTACGTCGAACCCACGTCTTATCAGCATAGAACACAACATTTTGATGATTCTTCATTTGTCTTGCACAATACTCTGTTACAAGATTTGAGAGGGACTCAGACATTGCTAGTGACATTTATGATCAAGATGTTGACAGTTGAATCCCGAAGTTATGGTACAACGACGGTTTTTGCATTAAAATATAATCAAAAAGTTACATCTTTCACCTTCATATATGTGTAGGCGTTCACAGGAAAGCATTTCTATTCAAGAACATATTATGTCACGTCTCACAATCAAAGACGTCATCAGAAAATTATTTGGGAGGGGAGGTGTCCAAGTTTTTACAATAACAATAAATGTAATAAATATAATCATACAAAAGTAAATTACAATTTTATTCTAATATAATAGTTAATTTTACTCCATTAATTTACACTAATTAATATTACATATTGTATAATTATATAAAATAAATTACAATACTTTTGCTTTAACGCTAAAAGACCCCCAAATAACTTAATTAAATAGTTTTTCCGTAAAATTTATAATTAATTATTCGTATTATAAATGAATATAAAAGGTTTTATAAAAGGTTTATAAAAACGATTATAAAAGGGTTTGCTGTGACTTTTGATTCCACTTAAGAGAAAGAAATATTTTAAATATTGAGATATATCAGATAAATTTTAATTTCTCTCTTTGCTCCTTTATTACGTGCAAGATAAATTTTTTTTATTTATGTAAATAGAAAGTTTCATTGTCCTTCGGGTAAGCCCCATACATACCTTAAAATTTTTGAAGAGTCAATAAATAGTCGTCATTAATGCGCTATTGTGTATTCCTGTGCTTTCCTGATATATATTCCAACTTTAATCTTCATTAAATTCAAATTTAAGGTTATACATAGTTTCAATTACTGTTCAGAAGAAAAAAGGCAAAGTAATCTAACATCGAATTGTCGGCAGTCTGGATTAATAATTTTGAAAATTTAGCTGGTTGTGCGGACTTGTAGGCTACGTCTCATGTTACAACTAATTATAAATTAGAATGCCTTTTTTTACAACAAGCTTATAAAAGTTTGTAGCGAAATTATTTGCTTGAGTTTTATTATATTGATGTGATTAACTCGCTTTCATAGCTTTTTCTATGAAAAATTACTACATCACTAAGAAGTTTTAAAATACTTATAAATGCGTTTGAATTCTTTTAAATGCACCTTACTCTAAAAATAGTCATTACTTTTATAATCTAAGTTTTATGTATCAAAGTGAACCCTAATGTTATTAAAAATATATAATTAAAATATTTGAAATATTCTCTTCCGTAAACGGATATTCTCTTTCGT
The DNA here is from genome assembly GCA_019974015.1 of Nephila pilipes. Taxonomy (NCBI): domain Eukaryota; kingdom Metazoa; phylum Arthropoda; class Arachnida; order Araneae; family Nephilidae; genus Nephila; species Nephila pilipes. The sequence continues at coordinate 187,705 of BMAW01026406.1, forward strand.
TCTCGGTGTATATTTAGTTAACATTTAGTGCAAGAGAGAGAGAGAGAGAGAGAGAGAATCATGCATTTTAAAAAATGTTCTACTATCATTCGCTTCAATATAAACTTTTCACGCTTTTTGTAGTTGTTAAAATATCTTTCACGAGTCTTAAAATGTTTTTGCAATAAAACCTTCAAAATTTTCCAAACAGCATTTACCAAAAATTGAATTTTGAGGAATAATATTTTTCAATTTTTTTTGAAGGAACGGAGAAATTTTATACACAAAAAATGCATTACAAATTACATAAATTTAAAAAAGTTATCAAGGACAGGAAACATGTCTTTTAGTTTGCATGACTTGCTTTAATTTTTTTTGTTTTTATAAAATAACTTAGTTATTCAGTTAAATAAAAGCAAATCTGTTTGGGTAATGAATGAAGTATTAATTTTATAACTTTTGTATAAGTTTCTCCAAAACAAATTTGATCTAATCGCAGGGTAAAAAATTTAATACGGAATGAGATTCAAATCATATTTTTTTACAATGCTATGCTAGAATCATGATTTTTTACAATTCTGTACTAGAATCATGACTTTTTAGAATAAGTACTCAGTTCATTAGATTATATAACTACTTTTTATTTTTTATTAAATCCATTAGTGTACATTTTAAGACACATACTTTCAATTTTGAAAAGTATTAATAAATTAGTGTACATTAACTGAAGTCCTTATCTTTTTCTATACTATGTGGGGGGAGTTAACAATGTAACAGAAAATAAAAATTTTCCATTTGGGTTGAAAACGTATGAATCTGAAACAATAACATACTAATAAACTACGTGTTATACCAAATAAATCACATAATAATTTATTCTTAATGCCCTATTTAATGACTGTCTCTCGAATTATTTATAACGAGACATTTACGGCTACATCAAGCTCACACATGAATATTTAAAGCAGTTTAATGAATATTTATGCTGTACTCGTATCAGTGTTTTTATCTCGTGCTGTCCTCCTCATACCCATCACAACATAACTTTTTTAGAAACAGCATGATTCCCGTGGTTTATTGCTTTTACAACACGCCCAAGCTGACATGTTACCCTCTTAGAAAACATTATCTCCAAGGTGGTATGGGTTTCTCACAGATTTTTGAAAAATTATTAGTATGTTTACATTCATCCGAGAGATAATTTTGGAGATGAATTATTCATGAATAAGGCTACATATAGATTCAAATAATTTTACAACCAATATAGTAGGTGTAGTTTGCATCAATGTTTATTTAACTGCGTAAATTTAGGTAGACATAGCTAAGGCATAGAGCAAAATGGTCTGATGGGGCAGATAAGAAATTAAAATAAATTAAATTTGCTTCTCTTACTATGTCAGCCTTTAATGAATTCAACAAAATTTAAAATTTACGCAGCATTAAGCTTCTGAAATTATTGAATTTAATAATTATAAACGTCTGTTCATTAGTTCTGACTTTTAGAATGATTACACGAATTAAAAAAGCATAAAGGAATCGAGAAAGTAAAAAATAACTTTTGCTTACAGCATCATACAAACTCAATAATAAAATAAGTACTTATAGGCTGGAACTGATAGGAATAGAAGAACTGATGTTGGTAAAACAAAAAATATAAAAATAAATATATATATATATATATATATATATATATATATATATATATATATACATACTGCTGGCAATTTAAATTGCAACACCTTGAAGGAAAGCATATACAAAAAAGATATTTATTGTTAGTAAACAGTATGGCCTGAGAACAAAATAATTCAATTTGCAAGCAGTTTTGGCTTTTACAGGGGTGCGAAATTAGTAGGAACAGATACCACCCTAGGCAGCTAAAACAGCCCTTATCCTGTTAGGCATGAAGTCGAACTGGACTTGGATGACAGAAACGAGCAACTCATTCCATGCTGTTTCAAGTCTATGCCTCACTCCATCAACTTTATTAACTGGAGAGGGGTGGCAGGCCAGTCTCTTAGGAAACCATGACCAGTTGTTTTCAGTGGATGACAAATCTGGAAACCCTGCAGGCCAGGACAATAATCGAATGTCCTGTGTATCAAGGAAGTTCATAACACGACATGTAACATGCGGTCTTGCATTATCTTGTTTGAAGATGGCGTATGGAAGGCCTAGAAGATAGGGCACAGAAATGATATGATAATGGGTGTGATAATGGGCGTGAGATATCAGAAATGAACCGATCTGCGTTCAAATTACCGTCGATCCGAATTAGAGATGTGCGTGTTATGTACTCAATGGCAGCCCAAACTATCACACCAGGTGCAGGGCCCTATCCCAATATTGAATGTAAGCCGGCGACGAGTGGTCTCCTCGGAGACTCCAGACACATATACGACCATCAGGATATTGCTCGAAGAACCGGGACTCGTCTGAAAAAACGACATTGTGGCATTCTTGTATTCAGCTTTGTAGTTAGGAGTGCCAGAGTCACCGTCTCTCTCTTCGCTGCATTGTCAAGGTAAGCCGAAGTAATGGTCGCCGCGTTGACGGTCCACGTTGCTGTAAACGTAATCGCACCGTACGAGCGGATACTGGGTGTGCTGCAAACACGCCCCTTTCCTGACTAATGGTCCGTGATGGAGTTGTACTGTTTTACAGGTCCGACCTCACAATAATTCTGTCCTCTCGGGTGTTAGTCATGGGAAGGCGTGAGATCCTGCATGCCGTTCATTATGACTCTCAACAATGTATCCATTGATTCTATATTTGCATGATACTGTTTGGATTTCGACCAGTGAGACGGAAATATTACAGAACGATAACACACTCCACATTCTCGATAGGCAATGATCCTGCCTCTATCCAATTCTGACACTTGCTGGTAAGCATTTCTTCTTATTCGTGGCATAACACGATATTCTGAGCAAACTCTGACCTTACATAATGCTTTCCAAACGAGAAATCCACTAAAGAACTTTTTCTTTAAGCAGTGCTTTAGGTGTCATTTCTCCCTGCTGCATGTCCAAAATGCGCTGAAATGCTAAGCATTTGCATATCCTAACCTCCTCTTCCTTTCATGTGATTTTGACGCTCTCAGATCATTCCTTCCTGGTGTTACAATTTTAATGGTCAGCAGTATGTATGTAACTATGTATGTATGCATGTATGTATGTATATATATATATATATATATATATATATATATATACTGCTCAAAACAATTAAAGGATATTGAGGTTTTGGGTGGATTAAGCAGCTGGGGAATTGTTTATACGATTGATACATGTTCGACAGACGTGGTAGGCTATATAAGAAAAAAAATCAAGCATGTTTAGCAGAAAAAAATGCATTTTTCTTAGCATTTGGACACAAAAGGAAAAAAAAAAACACAATTTATGCATTCGAGAAAAAACGAATAAAAAAGGGTATTTACTTGAAAGAAAATTTTTTTTAGTAGGGAGTATGGCTTCCCCGGACGGCCAGCAACGCTGAACACCTTTGAGGCATGGAGTCAATGATGCTATTTATGAGGAGCTTGGGTATTCTATCCCACTCCTCCAGAAGAGATCTTTCCAGTTCTTGGAGAGTTCGTGGGGGAGGTAGGCGGCCAGAAACTCGTCGGCCTAGAATGTCCGAAACGTGTTCTATTGCTTTCATGTCCGGAGAACATGCTGGCCATTCCATTCGTACGATTCGAAAAGGAAATCACCCACTAAGTTGGCACGATGTGGCCTGCAGTTGTCGTGCATTAAGATGAAGTCATCTCCAATTGCTGCAGCGAACGGGACTACAATAGGTCTTAAGATCTCATCCCTATATCGGCGACCGGTCAGAGCTCCATTTCGAATGATGTAGAGATCTGTGCGCCCATCAATGGAGATGCCAGCATAGACCATCACTCCCCGTCCGCCAATTCTGAAACTTCCAAGCACGAATTCAGGATTGTTTCTAGCGCCACGATCCCTCCAGATAAAATTACGCCTATCATCAGGATGAACAGAAAAACGGGACTCGTCAGAGAAAAGACATTGCACCATTCATTTCTCCTCCAGTTCACATGCTCCGTTGCCCACTCCCTACGGGCGCGACGGTACCTTGCTCTTAGTGTAACACATGTCATTGGTCGGCGAACATACAGTCCTACAGCGTGGAGCCGGTTTCGGACAGTTTGATTCGAAATTTTGGTGCCAGTAGCCGAGCGAAGGTGTTGCTGAAGAAGAGTGGTATTCATATTTTGGTGTCTCTGAGCCGTTAGTAATAAATATCTATCTTCATTGGGCGTTGTCCCTGGTCTTCTGCCTGCACTTCCAGTCTCCAAGAAACGGTTCCAGATTCTGGAAATCACACTTCGTGCAACTCTAGTTGCTTCTGTTACTTCGGCTTGTGTTTGGCTCCTCTCTAACCGTCCAACAATTCTCCAGGATTCTGAATCGGTTAAATGTCTTCGTTGAGACATCGCAATCATCGAAACAACACACTTATTGAATGTCGATCATTCTTTTCCGCTTTGTCTTTCTTTAAGTTGAAAGGCAAATTTTATTCGCTGCCACTAAAGCGTCGTTTTTGAAGTCAGACTCAAAATTTGTATACCCAGAAGTTTGAAAATGAGAAAAATTTGCATTTGTGACTCTCTTCTTCCATTTTCTGCAAAAAAAAAACTTTCGCTTATACCGTTATTTTATATAAGACTTAAAATATCCTTTAACTGTTTTGAGCAGTGTATATGTATATGTATATATAATCATTTATGTATTGAAAAAATTGAATACGAATCACATTTATAGAAGACAAAGACGTTTGCTTTGTGAATAATACACAGAGTGCCAAAAGTTTAAAAATTTTAAAAAAAAATCTGATGGGCTTAAAAATTAGAGAATGTTAACAAAACCACAACTACCGGGTGTTTCAAATTTAAAGGATGATAGAAAACATCTAAACAAGCAATTTTCGCACTACAATGCATGATCGAAGAGCAAGAGATGAACCGCTAGACTGCGCTGTAATGGAAAACATTAAGTGCGACAACGATGTGTTATAAAATTCGCGTTTTATGCTTTCCATTACAGCTCCGTCTAGAGGTTCACTTGCTTGCCCTCCGCCTATGTATTGTTTAGATGTTTTCTATCACCTTGGAGAAAATTGCTTGTTTAGATGTTTTCTATCACCCCTTAAATTTTTGCCTATGAGTTTCGAAACACTCTGTATACATTTATTTCACTCGCATTATCTGTATTTAACAGTAAGAAATCATATTAAAATACAAACAATATTTTTAAAATTATATATATATATATATACATTGTCCCAAAAGCTTAGATAAATCTGAAATTTAAATAAAATAAGAAGGTAACCCTGTTGTTTCTTTCTTAGGACCTCAAATATGCGTTTCTCTAACGACAATTTTTGCATATATTTGGTCGATATTATACCATGCTTATCCAATGGAATACTTCAATTCCGTGATATTAGAAAACTGCCTAAAATTAACATACACTTAACGGACAAATGTTCCTCACATATTCTATATAGGATTAAGATCTGGCCTGCAGGCTGTTCAATCTCACACAGAGATATTGGAAAAGTGAAACCACCTTTTTTATTTTTTATTTTTTAGTTAGAGGTATGAATGAAAACATTATCATGATAAAATTGCTACTGTGAACCTGTTAATATTTCAGAAAATGGTACAAAACTATTCTATAATGTGCAAACTTATTTATCTGATGTTTGGCGACTATTGAGGAGCTGTAAAGATACTTGTCTACACAAGACAAATGAATCTCAAACCATGACTTCGCCCCAGTTTTTCTGCCAGCTGAAAAAATATCGTGGTTTTTTTTCGCAGATCGTGTCATTATAAACCCAGTCATTGCGGTGTTAAATTTCCCTTTCTTTTTATCATTGAAGATGACCGAATACTATTTGTCCTCTAGGACATACGAATACGAGATCATTCAAATCTTTGAGATATGTGACGCGAGTTTAAAACTATGTTCCTTTGCTGTTTCCGATAAACTAACGTTTTACATTCTTTTATTTTTCTGAGAATTGTACCCTTCGAGACACGAAGGCCAATTGCTCTCTGAACTTGTCGTATGGTTATTTTTAGTGTGAGGTGCGAGACTTTGCTTCAGATCTTTGTATTTTTAATAATATTCGATAACTACTATATTTCGAGTTATTCAGAATTGATGCAATATTGGAAGGAAAAAAAATCTTGTTTTCAAATTTGATTTTCCATAATTCAGCAACCTCGTCAGGAGTAATCTGTCTAGCTTTCAGCATTTCGAGTTTAATCGCTGAAGTGTTGCACTGACTTTTAATCTTTCGCTTTATGACGTCACTTGCAAAAAAATTATATATTACCAATTTTTATACAAAAACTAAGCATTTTTCTAAGCTTTTGGGACATTTTATCTTTAATATTTTTGTTTTACATTATCAAATTAAATAATTTAAACAATTTTTAATCGAAGAGATTGTCTGTAATTGTTCTAAATCGCCTTTTCCGTTTCCATTACCGTGAAGGCTTTATTTAAAATTTCATTAATGAAAAAGCATTATTATCTAAACTTTAAAGTTGCGTGTAGAACGACGTTTACAGTCGTTTTATTGCGTTTTCCATTTGGGCAATGTAACGCTGCATATCATTTATCACTATTGTTAAGAGATGTAACTCAGGTTTTATTGACTTAGCACAGATTATTTGTATAAAATCCCCCTCCTATTTTCCTGTCATATATTCATAGTTGTAAGAAGATTTCAGTAACGGAAATAATTTTTCAAAGTACGCAGAGGAAAAATTCTTCATGCAGATCTATACAAGTTATCTGGAGGTTCGTATTAAAGGAGTTTGATTTTATAAATTTCTACAATATATATATATATATATATATATATATATATATATATATATATATGAAAATTTGTTTCTCCTTTATATAAATCCCCACCATTAATTGTATAACTCCAAATTCCTTTAAAGTGTTTCACTGAAGTGTGAAAGGAGCTGTGAGAATATTCCTGTCAAAAAAAAAATCCAATTTATTTTTGATAATATTTTCGAGCCCCTACTCTCTTCCCTTTTTCTCATCATTTTTTCGTGTTTTCCAGCAGATGTAAAGATTTTTCTGCTCTAAAGATACTCGATGTAATGATTTTTTAATGCAGTTTGTTTCTTTTTAAAAATTGATTAAAAAATAATGGAGCCACGTTAATTTTTGTCGCCGGCCAATTCTATATTAACAAAAGGAAGAGTTTGTGTGTGTGTATGTGTATGTGGGAGTGTGTATGTGTGTGTGTGTATGTTAGTATGGACCGCATAGCGCGAAGATGGTCTAGAAGCACGAATTTTGGTATGCTGAAACTATGGATCATGGCTCAATACACAAGATTTTGTCTGCTCTGAGGATACTTCTGAGGCGTATTGCGTCACATAAAGCCGTGGTCTATTTTCAGCTCTACTGCGCATAGCTGTGGCGCATATGAAGTTACATGACGTTTTGGTTTATTTTGCTTTTTACAATTCATACTTAATGAAGTTATTTTGGAGACCGCGTTATATTTAGTCATTGTTTGTTCTTAGTAGCAAAACTACTATTCTTTTCCCAATGAAACAACTAAAAAATATTTCAGTACGGGAGTTTTAGTTTTGGCAATATGACTTATGTGTTCTGCTTACCTTTCGTCAAAAGCTGTTGTTTATTCAACATGAAATTAAATCTGATTAAATTACGACAAGAACAAACATGCAGATTCATGTGGAAAGCATTAGAAATAATAAAGTCGAAGAGAACCGTTTACAAGCTGTATTTATAGTCAACAGTGCTAAAAATTTATACATCTTTGCTCTGATTTGAAAGATATTTAATTCATTGTTTATCAAAAAGCTTTTCAAATTGCGTATTAATGTATCTTCGTTACTTATGTTATAATTATGTATTACTAGTGGAGCAAAATTATTATTTTATTAGTGAATATTATACATTCACTAATAAAATAATATTTTCATCATTTTGGAACAATTTATTGATCATCATTGTCTTTGCTTAAGAATTTTCTTTGCATTACAAACATGAAACTGTTAATTTAATACATTTTCGGATACGTTGTCTTGCACCGTGTAGGATAGGGTATCTAATTGAAAATATTTTATGTTTTCTGGAAGGTTTGATGGCTTATATATATATATATATATATATATATATATATATATATATATATATAAATGTGTGTGTAAGAGAGAGAGAGAGAGAGAGAGAATATAATGAAAATAATATTTCATCAATATAACAAAATAATTAAAATAAATTAAAAATGTTGTAGAAACAAGAAATGAAATTAAATAGAATTCCTTAAAGTTACAATGAAAACTTGCAAGTACATATACATTTTTTAGATTACAGAAAAATAAAAAAAAATTTAATCGAAAAAACCTAGAAAAAAAAGAAAATTACTTCACTAAGCAATAAAAAGAACAAATATATAAAAGAATACATGACAAAAGTGGCAAGAAAATAAACCTCAAAATATGTAAAAAGTTTGAATCTAGGTATGAAACACAATGAAAACAAAGGAGAGAAATGAACAAAAAAAAAAGGGGGGGGGGAGTGAAACACAACATTTATAAGAAATTCTGAATATGGCTTTTGACATATATTAACAGGCGTATCATGTTTCTTAGGTGCAACATTCCGTACAGAAAAATTTTACATATTATAAGAATATTCCAAAAAATTCAAGCACTACCAAATGCAAAAGATCCCATTACAAAATAAGAAACCAAATAATATATATATATAATTAAATACAAATACACTAACATCAATCAATGAAAACAGTGAAAGAACAATTAAAAAATTAATCAGATTAAAAAAAAAATTTAAAACTTACAAGAGACAAAGACTTTGTAACGAATACATATTTAACACTAATATACGAAGATTTTCCCATCTTTGTTAAACCCAGAAAAGTAGCAATGTCCTCTATCAGAGAGAAAGACTACTAATGCAGAAGAATATTAAAGACTAAAAATTCGCAAAATGGTATATACAGGAAAAAAAAAAAAAAAAAAAAAAATGAAAAATTATAGACAAAATAGGAAGAGAAAAAAATATTTCAAGAAAATATAAATACAAAAATAAATTAAAAAACAACAACTAAAAATTATAATTATGTTTTGAATTACTCTGAATAAAATTCAAAGAATTTTTAGAAACCAAATAAAAATATATAAATTAATAGAAAAACACTATCATTCAATGAAATTCAATAAAATCCAAAGAAATTATCTTGAGTATATCCAGGTTATTGTAAACTGTCTGAGCTTTAGACACAATTCTGATATTATGCAATATTTGGAAAAAAATTAAATTTCTGAAAATATTCAGACTTAAACAGCTCTCAAATAAGGGAACTTTATGAATCTCGATAGAGAAAAGGTTTCTTTTATCATATATATTATGCGAGATTTTAATATCTTCCAATTTAAAAAAAAATATTTAAATATTCAGCTTGATTTATATTATATTAGTTTGCAATAAATTTAAATACTTTTGTTAAAAAGATAGGAAAAGTTTAACATCATAATTATTATTAATTAGAAAGAAAATAATACCATCAATATATCTAATATCTTAAAATTGTCATAATCAAAAACATTATTTTCCTGAAATGTTAGCAAATATTTGCAAAACAATTACTTGCAGGCCCACCTTGTGTTATACCTTTAATCTACTTATAAATTTTATTATTAAAATTATTAAAATACGTGTAATTTTCTTTTAAGGCTAGCATAACTGAATAATTATGTTTTTCATATGCAATAATCTTTTTAATTTTAAATTTTTTTATAATTTTTTAGAACTTTAATAAGAACCTGTGACAAAAGAATTAAAAATATCATTAAAATCATTGCAATAAATTGCATAAATCTCTTTATTTCTAATATAATTGACTATATCAGTAAATTTTTAATAATATTATTTATCTATATTATTATTATCTACAATTTATAATATTTGGATAATTTTTTTTTATAATTTCTTACCATTAAGCGCAATATAGGTTGTCGAACCATTAGTTACTGTTCAAAATTTCAAGGGTCTTTATGAAATTCTGGCTATAAAATTATTGATATAGACACCGATTTTCGTATAAAATATTATAATTCTATCACAAATTTCTTTCCAGCTATTATCCTCCCCCCCCCCCAAAAAAAAAAAAAAAACTATAAAGGAATTATAATTCTCAAGATGCATATCTTTTTAGTTAAAACAGAATTTTCTACATATAATAACATCATTATTAGGTAATTTGTCTATTTAAGTAATAATAAATGTATCCTGGAGATTAATAATAGCAATTTTTAAATCTTTCAAGTAAATATATCCTCATTATTATTAATATCTAATTTACTAAAGGCTAGTTTTTTAATATCATAATTAATACAGTCTTTAAACTGCTTAAATGAAAGGCTTCTAATGGAAGACCATAGTGTTAATTGCTATTTCAGTAATAAAAAAATTAATATCTAAATCAATTTGTTTCTTAACATAAAAACTATTTTTCTAAATGTTATGCTTGAAATTAATACTATGATTCATAATATCACTAAATATTTTACCCTCAACAATATCCAAATTATCAGTAATCACATGCTTATATTCCTCATTAATATACTCTTTATAAACTTTACGCAAACAAGTATAATCATTTTTTTAAATCTAAGTCATAATTGAAGTTAAAAAGAACGCGACCCATTTCCTTGTTATACACAAAATCTTTTTTAATGTTGAGATTTTAATAGGGATTCATACTTATAATTGTTTTGAAGATTATAAGGAGATTGCTATAATTTTTAAAAAGATTGTTAAAACTAGTTTCATCAAAAGATTTATTCTTAGATTCAATAGTATAATATTCTATACTTCTTACAGCTCGGAATTATTATCTTTCACATTGTATTTATGGAACAAATAGTAAGTCCTTAATTAAATGATTACACATATTCTCAAGTTTATTAACATGCCATAAATTGTCTCTAACTAAATTTCTCTTTTTTAATGCAAAATAAAAAGTACTTAATACTTTTAATTAAAATATTTCTTGAAATTATCATTAAGCTTAAGAACTTTTTTCTTAATCTCTTTTGTTCATATATATATATATATATATATATTATTATTATTATCTACCGAACATTCCCCCCCCCCATCTTTCTTATAATAAAATTCTTTATAATCATTTTGTTTAATATTTAGTAATCTATTTTTATTAAAAATATGTAAATATTTAACACATATGAGTGTACTATGTAATATATATATATATATATATATATATATATATATATATATACGTATGATAATAATCAATAAATTAGTTTTTCCACCACAATCTGTTTTTAATATAAGGAACAAGTTTAATTATTTTCACCTCAACATCGAGAAATATCTTCATATATATATATATATATATATATATATATATATATATATATATATATATATATATATATATGAAATTGCCTAGTTTCAACATTATTTTTTTATAATGTATCTCTTGAAAAAAATTTTGTTGTCAAGCCTGGTGGACGTTCTTTAAGGTATAATGCCCAAGCCTCACCTTTGAGGTCTCTTGCCCTGTTCTTTACTGGCCTCAATAAAGATCATGATCAGAATAATTTTAAACGTCAAACGTTATTCCTGGACATGACTGGATGAAGACAGTGTTACTTCCATATTAAATATTTCTATTTACAACGTCTGCTGAGAATCAGTGAAATATATTAGTTTTATTTCTAATGCGAGATATGTTATCTTATTTTCGGATAAAATGCTGCTGTGAGAAGGACAGTGACAGACATAATACACACTCCTTCCAGCGACCTTTTGCTTCTATTTGTACATATGAGAGAAGGATTGCTCATGTATGCACTGACGAAAGCATATTCCCACTCTTATGACAGGCGTCAGGACTAATAATAAAAAGAGGGTTGAAATGACCCTGAAAATCGGACTTTTTCGAAGAAACGAGTGCCTAAGCGTCTAACAAATCGGCAATTTCTTTTCTTAAATTAAATTTGAAACAGCAAAGGTAATTATGTTTTACTGAATTATACCCTTTTGAGATTTATGATAATATACAAATAATTATATCGCATTAAAAAAATTGTATTTGCTTCTTTTTACTGGAGAGAATTATAAATAACATGCTGTTTAAAATATTCTACTTTTTTTTTTGTAAATTTTCTCTCTCACTGAACAACATGAAATAATATCTTAACTGTTTAGGTATAAAATTCTATATATAAATATTTCAATGGACTATAGAGTAGTTGTATTGTAGATAATATGCATAAATACGCGCTTCACTTCATTTTGAATGCACTATGATCTTCAAAAGAATTTTGATGTGTATTTTTAATTCGAGAAAATATTTTTATTTACTTCTATATGGAAAGTGTTATTACTGTTTAAAAATTCATATGACTGCTTTTTCTTATTATTATTGAAACCAAAATATAAGGAACGCTTTGAGAAACGAAAATATTACTATTACAAGATTGTATAAAGTAATATATAAATGTAGAAAAAAAGCAATCATATAACAGAAATCTGGAAAGATTTGATAATTAAGATAAATAAATGCATGTACTATAATTTAATGTTTAAGAATAAACCTTAAAATGGAGAAAGAAAATCTCATTAACACAGCACAAAAATAAAGAGATTTTAGTGTTTATGATCCCTTCACTAGAAATTTTTCTATTTGGTGCGTATGTTTAATCAGATTTTCCAGCAGAAATGGAAATTTGTTATAAAACTATTTTAATTTTGGTTCTGTATACAATGAAACTTATAATATTTTATACTTTATCACTTACTAATGCTTTATCACATGATGAGTATAAATATTGCTTTAATGAAAATTACTATATATATCTCCTACATTATAATTCATGTAATAATGTCTTTAATTTTTTTTGAATCTATATTCCTTTTATCATAATTCATTATTTCCTGTTTGATAGCATAATAACAAGGATATAGTATATATATATATATATATATATATATAAGCAGGAGTTATTTATTATTATATATATATATATATATATAAGAATAGTTATATATATACTTTATATATATCTTTATATATATATATATATATATAAAACATATATTTTCTTGAGGAACTTTTAAGAGATTCCAAATATATATAAGACAATATATATAGTAGAAACCCAAAAACATTTGCCACGATTTTTTCTTGTCAAGTTCCATTAAATGGCGTTACTCAACATTTTCTTAGATATGATTTCACATCTCGTAATTTAAAATTTAAAAAAAATATTCAAGGAAATTAATAATTTTCGGCGCTGGTCGTTTATCCAGGATGTTATCTCTACCCGGCAGGGGAAAGAGTAGTTGTTGACGATGTGGTAGCGAGAGTGTTTCGAACTCTCCCAGGACCTGTGGGTCAGAAGTGACCGGTTGCTTTCCATCATGAACCGATATGGAATGAAAGACGTCCTCTTGGTCTTGTTAATTACGGCATTTTATACTTCTGCCGTTGTGAGAGAGACGGCATCTCCCTACAGTATGATCGAGATGATACGAAGAGAAACATTGGTATTTTTCTTACAGAAGGTTGCTTTTTTTTTTTTTTTTAAATTTTCTGACCATTACTGCAATCTGATATATTCACTCCCTGTGATTGTGAATTTTGCTTGGATATTTCCGAGTTTGAGTCGGATTGGCTGTCTCGTGTTGAGTGAGGATCTCGTCGACACGCGACAAGAACCGGAATATCCTAGGTGGCCTGATTTGTTTGTGTTTGTCTTAGTTAAGATCCTACAGAGGCAAAGTATTTTTTCGTCGGGGGCATATACGTAATCAGTAGATATAGGCTATGCCTGCCATCTAGTATTCACGTTCTGAATCTCCACTGCATTGGATGTGTTTTCCAAGACATCGGGTGATGTTATTCTACCTAGTGCCTCATGTGTCGGGGGAGAGAGTAAGTTGACCTTTGATGCAGCAGCGTTGTTTCGAACCCTGGTCCAGTGATCTGAAGAATGACCCTCACACTAGGCTGAAAATACGTCTCATCTGGATAGTTAAGTTAAAGTGCCTTAAACTTCCAACGCGTTGTTGTATAGAGAGAGAGTCACAGCAAATTAACTACATGTGATAAAACCATATTGATTTATATTTGTATATAGAACATATGTATACCTGCATTATAATGATGATATTGCAAGTGGAAGCACGACTTCAAGAAAAAATAACATGCTATATTCGTCCAGTGTAGGACATCTGCGAATTTATGGCGTTCCAAAAGGTAAGATGTAACTATTATGCTACAATCTTTTTTGATTTGTTCAAATAATTTTTTATAACTTTATAATTTTTCTCATCGTCAACCATGTTGGAATATACTAACATTAAATTTGAGCTGTGATAGAAATAAAAAAATTAACTGAAAACCTATCAAAAAAACACACATTGGTCAGCACGCGCACCGACCCAATTATAACTTAGTCTCGGATATTCAGAAATTGTCATATTTGTGATTGCTTAATTACAGACAGGATACTCACTTCTCATAAAAAAAATTAAAATTAAGATTAATGAATTAAAAAAATACTTTTTAATTATCCTTTGAATGATATTTTCACGTATTCACCAAGAAGTAAACCCTATTCTCTGAAGGTAAAAATATGATTTCTCGAAGGTATAAAATTATTAAAATCTTAAATATATATATAAAAAAAAAGGACTCTTTTGATTATTATAGTCAAACTAAGTAAGTATCCTTTATAAAGGAGTATCAAAGTGTCTACAAGCGTATAAGACAACTCAGTGATAGGTAATTTTCTCGGAAATGAGACACTGACACAACGTTTGAAAACTACCACACCAGAAATTTTAAAATAGAAAACATTTTACCAATAATCGACTCTAATTTGCAATATACAAACGCGTAGTAAAAAAATATGAGGAGCTTTTGAAATGTTTGATTTTCTGAAAATATATTTGAATTTGAATGAACAGAAATTAAAAATAGCATGACGAGATAATATCAAAATTTTGACGATAAAGATCAGTGGAGAGAAATTAAACTTGGAATGTCGAAATTTCAAGTTATATATGACTTATTGATGGCAAAAGCTGAAGAAATGGAAAAAAGAAAGATTAATAAAATATACAATCTACTAATGCAGATGAAGAACGAATACTTGTTGGATGAGAGGACTAGGAATTGGAATCAACTCACTTCATACATGCATGCTTTTATGAAAGACTATTCTACATGTTTCCCAATATTGACAATGAATGATGAAATTTCTTATCTGATGATTACTAACTCGAGGGAGGAGCTATTCATTTCAAAACTCAAACTGGTCAAAAATGAATTGAGAAATCGATGTACACAATCACGTTTTGAATATTTAAAGCTATGACTAATGAAAACGAAATATTATTCAATTTGATTTGTGACCTAATTAATGATTTTGCGAATTTAAATTGTAGGAAACGATTGCATAAAAACCTCATTTACTAAAGTTACTTTTATTAAACTGATAATGCATATATACACCAAATTGGTGGATTAAAAGGCTGCAAGTGGGGCCTATTTTTCAAAGTGCCAGGGACTCAAGAATCTGCATGCGCCTGGAAACCTGTGTTGATTGATTCTAATATTAATATAATTATAATTTGATCAACATTATTTATATAATTGTGAATTGAACAATTTAGAAAGTTAATACAGTAAAAGTTTTTCGAAATTTATTTTTGAGAATTCTTTTTAATTTGATTTGTATTTTTCATTTTCATATGTTACGTCTAGGATTATGAAAGACAATAAAAATAAATTATTCACTTATATTCCTGTTATCAGAATTGTAGAGAATATAATCTTTATATTCTTTTAATAAGAGTATTATATATATATTCCTAATTTATTAAATTGAAAATATTGTCTAAATAGCTTTTACAAAAAAAATTTAGTTTTACATGCTTCTTATGTTCTAACACTACATTATCATTTTCTGTAATCTACATTGTATATTTAAAATCTAACTTATAAATATAATTCTTTTAGTCATCCAAAACAAATCTTCTTAACACTATTTCCATAGCTCTCCACACTTCATCTTTGTCAATAGCAAAAATCTCATAAAATCTAAAATGATTATATAAAATTATCATTTACTTAACATAAAGTAAACAGGAACAGTACAATTATAACTCAAAATTATCCTCTAATAATCAGTATAATCAGGTATTCGTATAAGTAAATGCAGAATAACCATAAAATACCTTATCTAACTCAAATATAACCAAGTTCTTTCAACCAAGAACCACAAATCAAACCCTAAAAAGTATTCTATTATACTCAAAAAAGCACAAGTATGCATAAAATCTGGACAAAAAATCATAGTAACGCCTCACAAGAAATGCCAATACGAAAGAAAAGTGGCAACCTTCTCGGGATCATAAACATACCATTATAGCTCAATACCAAAGCCAAGATTATATACTAAATTTGTACATCAATAGATACGGTCATAAAAAATGCTCTACTTATAATTCATACAAAAATTTTAAAGCCTAATTAGCACTCAATGTGTAGATTATATACACAGCAAAAATAGCAAGTTCTAAACAATCATATATTTCAAGAATCAAGTAAAGATTAGTATTAATATCAATAATTACCAATCATTCAAGTTAATACATAAAATGAGGAATATAAAAAATCAACTATATACACAAAAGATAAGAAATAAATCCTTAAGAAAATTTTAAGAATTAAAAAATCTTACATTCGTAGTAAAAATTTTAGCAAAAAAAAAAGATTATAATCTTGATAAAAATAGCTAAAATGTACGATCAAAATCAAAAAGTTAAGAATTTAAAATAATTTTTTTCAAACAAAAAAAAAAAAAAAAAAAAAAAAAAAAGAGTAACTGGTTCAAATATTAAAAGAAAAAAAAATAAAATTTGAATGTAATCTCTCTCTCTCTCTCTCTCTCTATCATATATATATATATATATATATATATATATATATAATATATATATATATAATCTACCGGAAAGTTTTGTCCCTTTGTAAAGCGTAAAAAAAGCTAATATATTTTCAGACATTTAACAGTTTATGTGTAATACAATTTTGGCCGTTACACTTAAGATCTCATGCAATCGTATGATGATAATTTATAAATTTCATTTTTTGAAAAATTGTTTTAGAAGGAAGAACTCAAGTAGTGCATCACTGACATCACTTCATTTATCGAGCTTTTTTCTTTCATCAAACACATTTTGCAGAGATAACAATGATATTAGAGGTCTGAGGATTATGGTGGATAGGACAGAGATCCCAGCCTAACCCCTGTGATTTTTGGAATCCCAAAGAAGCATCTAGTTGTTTATCATGACTACAATATATAGTCCTTCAAGTATCGAGCATCGTCGGCTTCTCTTTTTTCTTAAATCAACCATTTTCTGATAATACTCTCCGAAATGAGCTTTTAAGTTATGTTTATAGCTCGAAATGCTACGGTTCCTGGACGTCCCATCTATATACACAGCGTTCTACTATTCGGCTCAAGCTCTGCTTAGAGATGGAGGGATAAATAGTCCATGCTTCAAGTAGCCAATACTTTTAACTACGAAGTATTCGAAATAATCAATTTTTTCATCATTAGTTATCATCGGTCCTAAATGGCTTGTTTTTCGTTCCGAATCGGAATGTGCTATGATGGTTCGATTCAAATTTTGCTCACACAAGACTAAGGGGCACCTATCTGGATGTATATAGACCAATCCAGTAACTGCGGAATTATGTACACTCAAATATTATTAAAGGTGTAAAATATCTATTATTTTCTTTTCTCATCAGAAACGGCACATAACTTTTCCGCTAGACCTAACACACACACATGCGATGCCATACACCAAACACACACACACACACACACACACACACACACACACACACACACACACACACACACACCACACACACACACACACACACACACACATAATATTATTATATTAGAGTATATATATATATATATATATGTATATATATAGTATATATAGTATATGCTTACTAATATATATCTACGTCTGACCATTAAAAAATGTTACACCAGGAAAGAAAGCGAAGAACAGAATCTTATTTACTGTACATTATAATAAAATGAGAGGAAGGTTTGAGAATATAGTTCTCATAGCTGTCACCTCTGATAGAAATAACAGCTGTAGTCAGGATTGACATCAAGTAAAATTGAGCATGAATGATAGATACGGTTTTATCATTCCATGTAGCTTCTACCCTATCCCATAAATCGTACTGGCAGGCAAATGGACGCGTGCCAGTCTCTCAGCAACACAGGATCATATGTTCTAAATGGACAACATATCTGGAGAATTCGTTGGTGAGAGGAACAGTTGAACACACTTTTTATCGAGAAAGGTCAAGACAACACAAGCAACACGCCGTCGGGCATTGTCTTGTTGAAAACGATAGTTGCAAAAATCTCGAAGATAAAACACAGCTACAGACCTCATCAAGTTGGAAATTTAGCAGCTGGTGGCCAAAGTACCAACTATGGAAACAAAATGTGTCTGGGATGCGTATTCAGGGTTTCCCAATACCATAACTCCGAGTGCTGGAGCCTATAATGATAATGAATGTCAGCTGGAAGTATTATCCACGAAGGCTCCCTAGAAGGATATGCCGATCGTGATGCTGTTTGTAAAATCGAGCTTAGTCTGAAAAGTTTTCGCGACCCTACTCCTGTGTTTTGATCATCGTTCAACCCATAATTTTAAGCCCACTTGCCTCTACTCCAGCTGCAAGAAAAGTCGCAACAATAGCTCTCATATTTATAATACGTGGTGCTACTCATTTCGTCGCTCTTTCCATGTTGTCTAGGAAACGCGCCAAGTTGTTGGCTTAGAGCAAATGATGTGACTATAGGATTCCGCAAGGCGACGAAGACAAAATATCTATTCTCGCAGTCCTTAGTGTAGGATCTCACATGGTCATTTGGATAAAATGTCTTTCATCATGGGAGTTCATAGTTCGTGGCCGCTGAGATCCGGTATGGCGTTTTGTATGACCTTGCTGGACTCACAGATTTTACGTTCGCTTGGCAGTAATTGGATCATGACCAACCCGAACAGCAATATCGCAGAACGACAAACCCCAGTCCCAGTAGACAATGATCCTGCCAAGATTAAATTTCGACATACGTTGATAGGAGTTTTCCCTTCTTCCCTTCTTACACGAAACCTAACGCTACCTTTATACAAAATACCAACGTCCGAAAGCAACTTCCGAATGAGAAGCCCACTTTATAATCATCCTTATGCAGACTGTAGACGGCGTTACTTCTACGTGTACTATTTAAATGCGCTGAAATGCTATTTATATGCACATTCCGTGAACATTTGTGGTTCGCTACCCATGTAAATTTAAATATATATATATATATATATATATATATATATATATTATTTTTCAGCTACTTGTTTTATTTTATATTATATATAAAATAAAACAAATAAGAAGAAAAATAATTAGTATGAATTAAATAATTAAACCAAAAAGAATCTAAAAAGTTAAAAGTATAAAAAAAACACGAAATAGTAAAACATCAAAGAAAGATGTCATTAGTAAACTATTAGGTAACATTATCATATATATATGTGTGTGTGTGTGTTTGAACTATGCATTATTTTTTTCTTAATTAATTTTAAACCATACATTTATTTTAATTTTACTAGACATTTTATAATAATTTAATAACTTTAACTTTTTTAATACATTATTTTACTAGCTATATATATTTTAAAATTCATGCGCACTGAATCAGCCATATTGTCTTTAATTGCTCTATAAGTGTCAAGATAATTTAGAATTCTGAAATAATTTTCAGCTATTTAAAAAATGTTATTTCTAGATGTATGATTTAATGTTATTTATGCATACCCTATATTTTGCGATTGGTTCTTTATTAACGTGGCACTTTCAACCAACATGATGGCTATTATAGACAGACATCGTTATTTTGAACTTTGATCAATTGACGAGGACAGCACCTGATCCAGCACCACACCTTCCTAACTTATGTATCACTCAACTTCAACGTAAGAAATTTGAACATCGACATATTTAATGTACATCAGCCCCACAACACAATAGGACTTAATGGAATCAAAACTCGGACTCATGAATCATCAAAAAACAATACCGGTCATGAATTTAAATGGCCTACATCTTTAAAAACGATAAAAAATATATTTATGTATTATTTTTCAAAACTCGGTCACTCTTTCCCAGCATTATTATTTGGTATACCTTTCACTTTTACAATTATCATTTTTTGAAAATCGAAATATGTAAATCTTGGAAAATAAAATATTTTTTCTCCAAAGAAAAAGTTGTGTTGTGAGTAATGTAAATGCGAGTAAAAATACCATTAAATCTGATTCTTGAATGACCTGCTCGAATGGTTAATTAATATCGCACTTAGAATCAACATGAGAATTGTCAGCGGCGGACATCATAAATTTGAGCCACGGTATATGAGTCAGCACGACATATGAGTTGAAGAGGACGACATATGAGTTGGCATCTCACTTTCCTATCTTCCGCACAAACCCAATATGAGGACTTGGAGCCTCGACAGATTTAACGTGCATTAGCCCCAATTGAAACCACGAATCAACGGAAATAACGCCAACCATGAGCTTGCGACCATAACCACTTGGCTACAGCGGAATATTTGCATTGATTTATGACGATTTACTGTGATTTGCATTCATAGATTAGCTACATACAATAGGGAAGTTTTCAAAAAGATTTTATAATATTCAGAGACGTAAAATTTTTATTGCTTTTGTTTTTTATGTTAACCAGGCCGTTACGTAGTAGTTTGTTGAGAATGAGGGTGATCCCAAAAATGTGTTAAACACGCTTATCTAAGTCAAATACAAGAATTCGAATTACTTATACATCCTTTGATTTTTCTTTTTTTTCTCGGGGGGAGGGAATATCTTTATAGTTAGTTTATTATTACATCAGATAATTAAAGTAGTTTAAATTTAAATACTCTGTACGATTTGAGTTTTATAATTTTGTATTATATTCAATACACACACAGATATAATATATATATATATATATATATATATATATATATATATATATATATACATAACTACAAATAATAAAATGCAAAATTGTAGTAAAAAAAGTTAATCAAATTTAAAACGTAAAATTAGAAACTGGTAAAAAGAACTATTATCACCAAATTAATTATTATTTTTAAGCCCATAACATAGAAATTCCAAACACAATCATATATGACATGATGAACATAGTTACCATCTGTTGGTTAAGAACTGAATAAAATAAATTTCTAATTAGCATAATTACTAAATTTATACCAATAATAATTTAAGAAGTAAAATGGACCTATTAATATTTTAATTTTTACTAACCATTTTAAAATGTGTATTCAAAATATATGATATGATGATATATTTCGACTTGATGAAAAAGCTTGTATATATATATATATATAACTTTCTTACACAAAAAATATTCAAATAAAGTATTATATTTAAGATTATCAATAATAATTATTACTAGAATTCCCTAGAATCGTAATTAGTGAGTTGTTTTCAATTTCTCAATTTTGATATAGCAATAAATGTGCATAAATTTTGGAGAGTTTATTTTATGCTGTAAAGTATATTTATTGAAGGAAATTTAAATCACTGATAATGCACATTAACGATTCCTGAATTTTGAAATAATACAACAGAATTGTAGTATATATCTCTATACTTTGATAACTATGCTTTTATTTGGGTACTGATAAAAATGGATCTTTCTTGTGAATATTTTATTTTAAGAGACATAATCTGGATTGCAATTAAAAATCAATCGTTAACAAAATATTGTATTTAGGATACAGTGTCTAGCAGCCTCTAAAATTTTTTAGAGATCTCAAGTCAAAATATTAAACAATTTGAAAGAAATATAAGCATCAAAAACTCTTGAACCAATATTACAAAATATTATCTCGTAAAATTTTGCCTCTATGTAACTTTAATTTCTGTGTTATAATTGAATATATAAGAAATTTATAAAATTTGGTAACAAGCAAACCATGCTGTTTTAAAACATCAAAAATATTTTCAATGTATTCGATTTTTATTTGCATATCAGATGTAAATAGTTCTCTTATTTTATATCTCATATGAAATTGAAGAAGCGGTTGTTTAAATTATTTCTTTATCTTGCAGTATATTTAATTAAATCAAATAAATAGAAGGAGATTATTCAAGTCTTAAGCTGATAATGTAAATAAGAAAACAGATAGAAAATAGAATGTTTCTTTAACTTGTAATGCATTATGAATTAAAATACATTTTCCCTTTTTTTATTTGGTTTGAAATTAGTATATCATATCTAAAATTCTCTCTTAGCTTAGTAATTTCGTTAAATGTTTCTCAAGAAAAAAAATAGCTGCTACTAAATATGAAAAACTGTGTTGAGATTAAATAATGATGAAAAAAAAAAAAAAATAAATAAAACTGTGCCCGTAAAGCGCTTCTTGTTAGTCTGATTTTTGTGTCTCAAATTTCATTTAAGAGAACCAGACATATCTAACTGTTGTCACTTCCTTATCTGAAATCACATCCACCCCTGTATTTCTTGCATCAATGGATCTTCGCAGCCACGTCCGAATTAAGGCGCTAACAGAGTCAAATAAACAAAGGACTAGCCGTCAGTGAAGATGCCGATGGGGAAAAAAAAAAAAGAGTATCGATAAAAGTTTATCGGCATCTGAACCAAAAAATATTACGAGTGTCTGGTCATCGAAAGCCAGAAGTCTTATCTTTTTAGGTCCCTCTTGCAACGGGAATGAATCACTCCGTTGAAACTGCGCGACGCTAATTTGACAGGGCGCAGACATTTCGTGTCTTCAGTGCGACCTCGCGTTTTAATGAGCATCCAGTTGCATAGAGCAGACATCTTGGCCCTAACCGTTTCAATATTGGGCTGGCTTCGAGGGAGACCTTCAGGTAATTAGAAACGATTTGCGGTAAACGAGAAGGGCCTCTTAATTGCGAGGCCTGCAGGGACCACGCCCATCCCTGTCAACAAACACGCACGATTTATCGAGGCAAATCGATGTACTTAAAAAAAGAGCCCACGTATTAATAAGCGTCCAGCTTAAGGCCTCTAAAATTGGAAAGAACTTTACGATATTCGTATCTCAGCGTGGCCTCAAAAATACATTCTGCTACGGTTGTTTATTTCGCTTTCGTGGAATATCATCGGCCTCTCCAAGCGAAACCATAATTTAAAAGAGTCCTGACAGCTATAGCCTCATCGCAAACTAAACAGTTTACTTGAGGAACAAGGAACCGTATCACCTGGCACAGAGCCACTCAAAAGCGCCTTTGTTTCCATTCCGAATGACAAAAGCGTGGCACCTGCACACATCCAAAGGATTTCTTCGCATATTACTTTTCCTGGGCCTCCCGGTTGCTCGTAGATGAGATCTGATGAGCCCTTTGTAAGAAATCAACAGAAAAAGAAAACATAATATGTCGTTTTGAAGTCAGGGAGACACGTCTTTAGATTCTTGGCTCACAAACTAAACAGTGGCCATGCATAGATCTTTTTACTTTTTGCTTTTGAGCACTTCAAACGGCATTAGATGATGAAGAATATTATCTTAACTAAGTTATCAATAAATCGTTTGCAAAAAAAAAAAAAAAAAAAAAACCACTTTTTAACTGTGTATTTAATTTATATGCAAATAATAAAATAAATATAGTAATTAATTCATTAACCATTTTACATTATTATAAATTTTTTAAACAAAATATATGCTTTATTTTGTAAGCGTTTGGAATTTATCGAAATAAATTTTATTTCTTACATAATTGTTCATATATTAATAATAAATTATACCGAAAATTTATTGCTTGCATGCTCAGTACTACACTTATAAATTGATTTTTTTTAAAGTTTCACATCTCTTCTTTTCAATGCATGTTAAAAAGGAAGTTGCTTCATTTATAATGTCATAAATAGAAAGAATTTAAAAAAAAAACAATTTTAAAATTAATTTCAAAACTGTAAATAATTAATATCTACATTAAGTTAAAGTTCGAGTCTGCCCTGGTTCAAACAATCCCATGAGGTGGTGCCCATCTCCATTTCTGCAGTTTTTGGGCCTGAGGCGCTGACTATTAATTTGCTAATTTTGATAGAAATGGAAAAAATATCACTAGCTTGAAAACATCATTTTTAATCAAACAATGAGAGTCAATATTCATCAAATAAAACTGCAATTTTAATTAGTTCTTTCATTCATTCATTTTTTTTTTTAAAAAAAAGAAGCTTCACTTTTCACAAATTATAAAAAATTATTAAACGCTAATCTTAAAAAAAGTTGAAGACACATTTACACCAATTGTCAATTTTCTTTTCATTTTGTTGCGAGTCTAAAATTATTTTAAGTCAAAGTATTATATTTGCTAACAGAAACCCGTTTCTAACATGTAGCTTAAAACAAGTGTTACTATGGATAAAAACTTTTATTTTTGAAATTTCTTGTTAGAAAATAAAACTCTGTATTACTTATATAACTCAGATTATTTCTTATATATATATATATATATATAAAAATTATGCATGAGTATATATATCATATATATATATAATATATATATATATATATATATATATATATATATATACATATATATATATATATATATATATCATATATATATATATATATATATATATATATATATAATATATATATATACATAAGAAGCCCTTTTACTTTTCTTAGTGCAAGCACTATATGGAATGTTTAAATTTTAATTTTACTGAAAAACGACTATGGGAGAATGTTTTCAGAGAATCTGCGATTATTCAAAATTTCATATTGAAAGAAAGAATTATAAATTTAATCGAAATCGAATTCAGACAAATTTTGATTTCGCTTTTCTCCATAAATTTTTCTCAAGATTTGACAATTCCTTTTTCTAGACATTATTTTCTAGGTTAGATTTTCTTTTTAAATTCATGTAATTCATATAATATTAAAATCATATATGTGTTGGGTTTTACTTCCCATTTAAAAAAAATTAAAAAAGAAAAGTAGCATTCAAAAATCTAACTAGAATATCTAGAACTTTTTTTATTAAGGATTATATTTTTGCTAATCAGGTAAACTTCTTTACATTGTCAGCAAAAAGCAAGGTTACTATTAGCAGTTGGATAAAAAAAAAACATTTCCTAAATAATTTATTGTAAATAGAAAAATAATTCAGTAATCTTATCTCAAGCAATAAAAATAATAATGAATGTTAAAGCAAATGTACAAGACTTGAAGAGTATTTTTTTCTTTGAAACATTGAATTTCTTTAAAATTTTAATCATCAATATTCTCAAGGAAAAAAAATTCATTCAAAACGGTTATAAATGAAAATTTATTTCAGAAGCGTAGTTAATGTGTTCGAAAGATAAAGCTAAAGTAAAAATATCGATGACCTTGCAAATTTTTTCTTTGATTTTCAAAAATAATTTATAAGACGATGCAATTTATGTATCACTAAAAAATTAATAAGGAATATCTCCATTGAATTCAAGGTATTAAAAACTTTTATGATTTGCCGTTGATACAAAACATCTCCTTTTTGTTCTGTAGATATCATATTTTAACAACGAAAATGTCACTTGATCTCCATTATTTTCTACTTCATGAAATGAAAACAATTGCTTTAAGATGTACCATTTTGCAGAAATAAAAAATTAGAATTAACAAGTCATTTCCTTTAACCTTTCATTACATTCTGGGGAGAAAAAACAGCCGAAGACCCATAAATTTTTTTTTTCAAATTGTACTTGATGTATGCATCCCCTGTTTTCAACATTAACTACTCTTCTGAAGTATAAATGCTTATACTTCATTTTCAGGATATAAGTTTGAACATTTGGGATTTGTATACTTTTTAGATTGCTAACTCACTTGGCTCTCTTATTCGGTTTATTTTACTAAAATATAATTATTTCTTACAATATTTAAGAGTAAATAATTAATTTCTCAACTTTTAGACAATTTTTTATTCTTTTCTTAAAATTTTTAAAATAAATGAAATAATTGATATATCCTAGTTGAAACTATATATTTCACAGTTTGAAAGAACCAAGTTAGACAATATTCTCTTGATTATTATTAGAATTTTCTTACCTGTAATATTTTCATAGAGAATTGATCTCTTACAAATTAATTCTTAAAAATTTTGTATTATTTTCTGAATTGCTTCCTGTTGCTTCCTTACATCCATTAATTCCAATTAAAACATTTACTTTATCTGTAATGTATGGTTCACGTTTGAAGAATTTAAGTTTAAAATGTTCTAATTTAATGAATATTTTGTAAACATGAGAAAACATTTCTATTTTAAATATTATGATCTTAAATGAGTTATGACAGAAATTTCAAGGATTCCTCAATCATCTATTTAGTAGCAATTATATGAAAGGGTTGTACAAGCCAATTTTCAAAGTTTTGTAAATTTCGCTTCTAAAAGATTACAATTACCTCTGAACTAAGAAGCTTTTAATAAATGAGGTATCTAAATATTGTTTTTTAAAAAGTTTTAAATAATTTTAAATCTTGATTTTTTTTCATTTTATAGTAAATTTTGATCATAAAACGTTAGAAAGATTTTTTGGTATATTTTCTCAGTATTTTAAAATTAAAAATATATTCATATATGATGGTAATAAAAAAAAAACTAAATTCGTTTGATTTTATCGAAATAATATGATGGCACATTTGGATTACATTTGGCAAGTTTTGGTCTGTGTGATCTTTAAATATGTTAAAATATTTTTTCTTCTATTTGAAGAATTGACTTACCAAAATTTTTAAATTGCAACTCATGCTGAACATTATAAATATCAGTTTCGATTGTGTATCTATAGGTCCTTTCCATCTCATCTTTTCTTTTATCTGTCCTTCATATTATCTAATCAACGGAAAAGACTGTCTCATACACTGTCTATCAAGATACTCATTGTTCCTGAGATTTGTCATACTGACACATCTAGCTTAGATGTTTTATATTTAATTCAGGATACAACTGCCGTTATCACAATATCTCCTTATCCACTGTACGATTCTTAATCATTTTCTATGTATATTATTCAAGCATCTTTAAACATTGAACTTGAATATCTATTTTGCAACTGACAAATTTGAAATGTTTGCTGATTAGATAGAAAATAAGTAGATAAACTGTTGCCTAAGTGCATATATTTCTTTCATATTTTGGAAACAATGTTCTAAAATAATCAATAAAAATACTGCACCAGAAAATAGTTTGACTATGGGCACTTTTAACAAATAAATAAATACTCTAAATATTTATAATTGTTCTGAGGTATAAAAGAGAGAAACAAAATTTACTCAACAGACTGAGTTCGTATTTGATGCGAATTTTTTTATATGAAACATTTTTAACTTGTTCTCCTATTTTTAAGCATAATTTTGTATAAATTATTTTATTTTTCTGTTTTCTGTAAGTTAATTTTAATTAAAGGAACATAGAAATATTAGATGATGCTCTGATTATTTGTAATTGTATTTATTTTTGTTGCATTATATATTAGCTTTTTGTTGTACATTTATATGTTACAAAGGTTTGCTAATATATTTTAGCTTCTTTCAATTTTTTTTATGTAATATTTTTACATAAATTCGTTTTTTGAATTAATTTTAGAACCCCCTCCCTCTATATAATATAATTTTTAAAATGCCACACTTATACTATTTACCACACTTCTACACCCTTTAATAAAAAAAATTGTAAACTATGCCAATAGTGTTTAAGTATTTATTTTTCGGTATGGGAGGATAAAATTATAATTTGATCTTTTAATTTGTTAAAATAATGGTTATTTCTACTACTTTTTTTATATTGAAATTAATGCATTTTTGATTACTATTCGCATTTAACTT
Source organism: Nephila pilipes (assembly GCA_019974015.1). Taxonomy (NCBI): domain Eukaryota; kingdom Metazoa; phylum Arthropoda; class Arachnida; order Araneae; family Nephilidae; genus Nephila; species Nephila pilipes. Next base: position 215,786 of record BMAW01026406.1, read on the forward strand.
AAAAATATTTCCTTCTCAAAAATTACATAAAAATATCAGCTTATTGATCCCATTGAAAATTTACCTCTCAAAAATCACGAATTCAAATTTTCTTAGCCATTAAAAAGTTAATACTTTTGTCCTGAAAGATTTTGAATAAATCCCCACCTGTATATAGTAAGAACGTATATCTTAAATTAAATCATATAAATTTTAAAAAGAGAGCTCTATTTCTTTATGTATCACAGAAGTTTGTTAGAGCCTTATTTTTAAAATGCAATTTTAAAAATAAAATTTTCTTCGCATCATTTATGATACAACATTTGAGAGTGATAAATGGAATATATGGAACATTTCCCTGAGTGATACATGTAATATTTGCAAAATATATATGTCCCCTCTCAAGAGTAAGTGATTTCTATGCGTATCTGAGTGCTGACGATGTTTTATGATAGAATGGCGCGAAAAATATGCGTTCGTAAGCTGTGGCAAGTGGATTTCGTTAGATCTGAAAGTAAGAGGGTTGGGAAGGCAAACCTTTCCAATTAAGATCAATATTGTGGGAGGCTACGGAGGAAAGGAAGCCATTTGGCGTTATCGGCATACCTATTTGATATTGTTCGATGGATTTTATAGCGGAGAGCTTTTACCGGCCACGTCAGAGGGCTGTAAATAATCTACCATTGTCACAACGTTTTGTTTGTGTAGCGTTCCGCTCAGCCTTTATGGCCATTCCCTCCATCTTTTACGACTTCAAGCGACGCGATAAAAACTTCACTCGGTGGGCATAAACTGTAGAGCGGGCTGCCGTAAAACTTTTACACCACGTATAAAATTAAGTCGACGCTTTTATCGGGCAAGTCGTAAAAATTACTAAATTTGTAAAGTGCTAATCGATACTTTTTAATTACTCACGAACGTCCATGACGCCTCCAAAGACAGTGCTCGAGTTGCTGAAAGTGGTACAGTTCCAACGACTCATCCGGAACTGGTGCTGACATTCGTCTATACCCATCTTTGCTCCGCGACCCACAGTTTGCAGGATGTTAGGATTCATCCCGCACAGCTCACGTTGACGCTCCACCAAATATTGCAACTTCCGACAGTAGGTTTGGTAGGTCGTTGGCTTCAACTCAAGGCTTGTTTGATATGCGGCTGGCATTCCCAGTAGCCTGTTGCACAAAACAAGAGGTTAGATGCAATGATATAATTACTAAGAACTTATCAAAATGCTAAAAATATAGTTATGGCTATACATTCAGGGCAGTAGCCCAGATTTCAATCTAGGCTTTTTAAAAATCCTATTACTCAAGTAAAAACATAGTTTTGATTACACACTTTCAGACAGGTTGTGGGGAAAATTATGTACCCAAGAAAACGAGAAAAGGAAGCTTTGCCATATGAAAAAAGGACTTAATATCTAATGCATTATCACTAAATAAATCAGTAATTTTTATTTTTGGAAGTATTTATTATTTTTTAAAAAAAGGCTCTATTATAAAGGCTCTATTATTATTATTAAAAGGCTCTAAGTAAAAGTAAAAATATTATCTGAGAAGTTAATTAACCAGATAAAAAACAAATACCTATCGCTTCTGTAATAACTACTAGCTTTATTTCACGTAAATAATTAATAAGGGAAATTGTAGGATAGTATATTTATTCTCTATTACGAAAAAAAATTCTTTAATAATTTTTTACTTCATAAATTTTTTTTGAACAGAGTATAATTTAACTAAATCTCCTTTAATTGATACATCATACAGAAATAAAAAGCAGTAACAAAACTCAAATAAAATTATAAATACTTTTTGTTTGCAACATCAAAATATCAAATGTAATGCAGCAAACGAAAATTTAATGTTTCGAAACTGACCAAATCATGCTCTCATTTATTTATATCTCTGATATTATAAGCAGCTGTTTTCAATACCAGTATTGTATTTTGCAAAACTATTCTTAATAAATAAATTAAAGTAATTATTATTGAAATATAATTAAAAATTAAAGCGTTTTTAAGATAAAATTTTATTCAGAACTTTAAAACACTTCATTGACTTTGAATTCCCAAACAAAAAATAATAGTAATTTAATCACATATCATCGATATTACTATGACTGAGCTTCTATTAAATCTTATTAATTAGAAAAAGTCAAGATTATTAGTTTATTAAGAGACTACGAAAATTATTTTTGATGTTAATTACTACTTCAAGATGTCATAATGATATTGTTTAATGTTGATAAATATGATACATGGATTGTCCAATTTCTAATTGAAGAAACCGTATAGTTTTGTACTAAAAGGGCTTTAAATTGCACAATTAATTGAAATTTACTTTAAGAGTTTTCAAACCTGTGTGAAATCAGAAAATATATTTAAAAAAGTATATAAGAAAGAAATAATTTAAATTTATCAGACTTATTATTCTTTAATTGTTTGCATTTTTTGAAAAGTGTGTAAAGAATAAAAAAAAAAGAGATAAAAATGTATTTTATGAAAAATTTTCTTTCTTTTTTTCCCTTCATTTCAATAATATTGTATAAGACGTTTCGCAAAAGAAAAATGCTTAAATTGACCTCAATATAGGAAAATATAAAAAATCAAGAATGTTATTTAAAATTTCTAAATTATAATTCGTTTAATTATTCTGATTAATTAACTAAAAACAAAGAGTGAAGGAAAATAATGTTTAACAATTTATTTTGTAAAACATTTAATTACGAAGCCTTTAAAGTATATGTACTCATTTTTTTTCTCTCTTGTTGCTCTAAAATAATATTTAAACTTATGAATGCAAAATCAACTATGAAGATTTCCAATATTGTGAATCTATAATTTAATTTAAGTAAAAAAAAACGTGTACAGGGTACACAAAAATCTTTTTCAATTGTTTTTCATTACGGTTCTATTTATAAAAGACCAAAGTCACTTGTTCGTCCGATTAAAATTTCATTTGGCAAGAAATCGGTCAGAAAATGGCTAAAGGAATTGATTTTAAAATCGTTTTGCAGAAATTTTTTGATTTAATAGCAAGGATAATGATCCAAGATTTTAAGTTATGTTTCCAGGGTAATTTTATGAAATTTACGCTAAAGAATGAAATCCGAACTACAAATTTGTAAAAAAAATTCGAAGATAAATACACTAAACAAGGAATCTATTAAGAAATGTACAATTCGGTTACTGAAATGCTAGATTATTTATAGTTGCATGTTTGGGAGTTCTTGCAAAGCTTTTTACAGTGGAACCTTAGTTAACGTCGGTAATCCGTTCCAGTATTATCGGCGTTAATCAAAACTGACATTATCCAAGGAATGATTTTCTACAAGAACAATAATGGTAATCGATTAATTCTTTTTGGCTCCTGTCTCGAATGATAGTTCCCCGATTATTAACCTACTGATATAAGGATCATTTAAATCACTCAACAGCTACTAGATGTAATTGAAACAAAATGGAACAATCGACGAGCGTGCAATCATAAACCCAAGGGCGCATTGTTACCCAAGAATTTCTTTGCTTACAGTAAGTCATCGCTAACTAAGTACGTCGTAGAAGGTCGACGTTAACGACAGTATCACTATATAAGTTTTTTTTTGCGAGTTTATGAGAGTTTGCTTATTGTTTTATTATTATTATTAAACTATATCTATACACACATTCCTTTTTCAATAATTGAATTATAAACTGACTATGGAAAATAAGAAAATATTTCATTGCACTATTTAGCAAATAATTTTACAACGGAGTTCCAAATGATCCTTTTGGATAACCCCTAATCCTCGATGACAAGAGCTGAAAAAGCTTTCAAATATATTAGAACTAGCTAGTTAGATTTTTGAAAGTAATTTATTTAATTTTAGTTTAGTCAATATAATACATTTCAAAAGAAGCTTAAAACCAAAATACGAAACAAAATACTCAGTTTCGAAGTGAAAATATGTTTTCACTTCGAAATTTTTGGTCAGCCCCTGCGACCGTCCTTCCCTAAACGCGTAAATGAAGCGATAAACTGTTATTTCAACATTGAAATTCTGTTTTCCAGCGGTAACATTGGTAATGTTATTGTTCTTGCTCGATTTGAGGGTAGGCGCTTCTTTTAAGTGCCTATATTTTAAAAGCCTTTTCTAGTAACTTTAAAATAAAGCAGATTTTTATAGTCTATTTGTCACATTATCGTTTTCCATCATTGAATTAAGGTTGGGTGGATTTGGTTCTTACTTACTTACTTATATATATATATATATATATATATATATATATATATATATATATATTCTCTTTTTCTTTCTTTCATTTTACTATTAATGCGTAGTTTCATTTTTTTTCTAAAGAACGAAATCTCACTAAGTTTATCAGTTTCTATTAAAATGAATGCCCTTGCAGTTCTTTTTGTTCAAAATGAAAATAACTGTCAATTGTTAAAAATAATCTCTTATGTATCCTTAAAGATTATTCTTTCACCAAGTTACTGAAAGAGAAGTTCACTTGCAACTGTTAAATGCCTTTTTTTTTTAATTATTATTATCAAATAGCGCCTTTATCGGTTAATGTTTTTTATTCCCGAATATATAAAGCTGATAATATGATATGACGAATACCATAAAACAGAAGTTATTTTTTGTCAAATACAAATATATTAACAAAAAAAATTAAATTTTATCTATATCACCAAAAGTTATAACACAATTACATTAGTTATGGCAAAAATTGCTATTTTTGATAAGGATAAATTTCTTTTAAAACCAGATTATAACAGTATCAATGAAGGGGAAAAAATTTATTTCGTACAAATTCTAATATACATTATTACATTATATCTTTTTACACAGAAAATACAATATATTAAAGTTTTGATTTGACGAAAAAGATAAAATGCGAGAGCTCTTGTTTTAAATTAACGATGTCATTTTTTAACACTTTGAAAAACTGAAGAAAAAAAGGGGGCTTTCAACCAATAAGAAGTTTGCGTTAGTTTTATCCACGAACATTAATTGTACGTTTAAGGATTCGCCTTCTTTCTGCAAATTGCTGAAAATTTCTTGATTGAAAGATAAAAGAGGAAAAAAATGTTTAAATATATATAAGAAAATTCAAATGAGAGAGAAAAAAAATATTTATGTACTGTAGTGACAGGAAAATTGAGGAACCTATTCTCGAATTTAAATTACATAAAAGCGCAATAATTTCACAGTGATTGAAAGGAACCGTGTCGATTTTAATAATCTGTTAAACACGAACTGACATTTTCTTGATGATTCAAAGATGCCGACATATATACAATCATTGCTCACTGACATTTGTTGGCATGAAAACAAGTCATTGTTTTTTCTCCCTTCTTGATCTATATCTTAAGATTTTGTCACAGGTTTTATATATGTTTCGATTAAAACAAACAGCCCTTGTTGGCGGTAGTTTTTCATTTGAGACTGGAACTAATAGTGAAAAATTGACTCCAACATACAATTGTACAAATTTATCCAAGCGCTCAAACAAAATTCAGATAAAATGCACAGAGATATCTTTTTTTCTACCTTCGCTAAAAGAAGTTGGCAAACATTTCATAAATACTTAAGATTAAAAAACTTCAACATGTATTATTTTAACTGTAAATAACTCCATTTCTTTTATCGTTTCAATTTTTCTCAAAATCTAAAGTAAACAATTTTTTTTATAAATAAAGAAATTTTCTCGGCCGTCATATTTCTCATGAATGTAAAATGAAATTATGTATATATATATATATATATATATATATATATATATATATATGAATAATGAGAAATGTTAATTGTGGGCATTTGATATATTTAAATATAGCTCTATATTACCTCAACATTCCGTTCGAATGTAGAGAAAACCGAATCTGAAAATTTAAAAAAATAAGTAAATAAAGCATTTTCGCAACTTAAAAATATATCTAGTTTTTGCAACAAAGTTGCGGAGTACTCATATTATACAAGACTTACAATTAATATTTCGCAGTAAACAATGGCTGATAATAATAAGAGGCGCTGGCCCATATCATAGTTATAGCAGCGAATTAAAAATAATTAAAATTTTATAAAATGCTTTGCTTTTAAAATTATCTTAAGCTGTAAAATATTGATCGTTATAGTGTTAAAAACAGTTCTCTGTATTAAAAAAACAGAGAGTTGAAAAACACAGAGACATTAGTGTTCTGTTATTGAAAATAAAATTAAGTTATATTGATATGTCTCAGGTATTTTTTTTAAAAAATGAGCTCTATCTAACCATATAAATATTTGAATTTATATTGTACAACATATCTGAATTTTCTCTCTCTAAGCAATTAGTTGTTTGGAAATTTTTTCGAATTTTTTTTTAAAATTTTATTGATTGAAAGTTTATTTTTTGAGTTATTTAAAAATAGGAATAGTCTGTTAAAATGCACCTATTTCTATTTTTTAAGGTATGCATTATTTTACTTTTGACGAAAAGATATCATAAAATATTTAATAATAATCGAGATATTGTGTGTATAAAAATGAATCATTTTTAGAATATTATTATTCTTTTGAAAAACAAATATATTTCATTTGTTTAGATTCATGTTTTTCTATTATTATTATTTTTTATAAATGCATATGGAGTTCGATACCTTCCTTTAATTTTAAATAATTTCGATATACATTCAAAAGGTATTTATTTTCAAAAACGTATTAATATATAACCTTATACGTTCATTGAAACGTTACATGGCTACTTTGAAAAAACGCTTAAAGGGACTGGAAAAGTCCTGTCTCTCCCCCATGTTCAATTCACCAACTTTATGTATCTTTTTTCTCAGAAATGGTGCAAGATAATATTATGAAATTTTTATGGAAATTAGAATAACATGCTTTGCATACTTTATCCTGCCATTTTCTTTTTAAGTAAAATATAAATTTTTGTATTAATTATTTATTCATAGTCACTCTTAAATTAGCATTTTGGTACAATTTCATGACATAAAATAAATAATTAAAAAAAAACATTTAAGTATGTAATATAACATAATATACATGTCATTACAAAATTGAATTCTCAAGTTTTATAGATATGGAGAAAAATGAACACGAACCTGAAAAATCCATGTTTTGAGAACATCGCATTTAAAGATTTCATTGATATTTTTATTGTTGATTAAGAAGTTAAATTTAATAAAATCCTGCTTTGTTTGAAGGATTATCACCTTCTTTAGCCTCATAAAAATTTTCAAGTTCCCTTTTGGTCATTTTATTTCTTTTTCTGTCATTTTCTTAGTTAAAAATAAGTTTCCGTTCTGTGTCTAATCCCTCCACACTTTTATCATAGTGAAGATCTGGATGGTGAATTTTATTTCTGCATAAAGTAGGGAACTTAGTTATAGTTCACAAATTAAAGCAAGAAACAGCGTCAAAAATAAATATTTTAAAGTTTTGGTGGTCACAAATACAGTTTTTGGTATACGAGTCCAGATGACACTATTCACAGATTTATTACGATTTTGTGTTATTCCATAAAGACATTTTTTTAGAAGTTCTGGATTTACCAAATCTCTAAATACAAGCCTGGTGACTTCTATTATTGGTAGAGAAATATATGAATGCTTGGTACGGTCATACATTTCGTCTTTTGCTTGGACGCGATGAATATCACATTAGTTTTTAGATCCAATCGGACATAGTTATTACTCATCACTGGATATTATTTCATTACTTAACAACAAATTAAATATTCATCCCAAACAGTTTGCTGCATTTTTGAAGGAATCCAACACTTCCAAAAGAACTGTAATTTTTATGCAAGGTCTATGAGCCTTTTAACTCGCACAGATATGTTCCAATTACAGTTTTTGCAAGCAGAAAATTTATCCAAAATAGATTTCAAAACATGGGATCAAAAACATTTCATATACAGGATCTATATTTTTAACATATTCATTTTACTGAAAGAAAGAATACCTTAATATGGAACTTTTACAGTTCCAACGTTATCTTTCGATTCAATGACAGCCTCAATATCACTGATGGTTGACTTTCCAACACTTTTACTGCTTTTAAATATACTCTTACTTCGTGGCATCCTAAATAAGTTAACTATAGCTTTTATACCAGTAAAAATACTACTTGATAAAGAAAATATAATGCAATTTAAGTGTGCAAGACAAGATGCATGAAAAAATATTTTAAAATGTTTGATAGTTTTGTAGGATATTTCACAACAAAGGCTATCATCTCTAATGCTTAAAAATCACTCAAAGAGCAATAAAAACATTTAAAAACTGTAAAAAATAATTGAAATTAACTTTATTATTGTCAATTCTTCAATCATAAGAAAAATTTAAAAAGTTAAGCAGAGATAAAAATATCTGTAAAGCATAAAATGAAGGGTGCCATGCCACGAGAGAGGTTTGCTTACATTAGTCAGGCTGTTTAAAAAGTGAACAATTTGTAAAATGCCCTAAGAAAGAATGAAAAATTCCAACACTTCTGTTTTTTTGATGAACAAGTGTGATAAATCGGTGGACAGATAAAAACGTTTGTGCTATTTAATTGTGCAAAAAAGTAAAAATTGAATTTGGGGTCAAATTTCACTTACCCAGTCCCTTTAAATCCTTTGGAACTTCACTGAGCTCTAGTATTATGTAATCTTAAGTCAAGAGAGTGTGAATTAATCTTTAATAACACATCTGATTTTAAGATTATATATATGTGTGTGTGCGTGCGTGTGATACAAATTTAACATAATAGACTGATTGAAAATTATTCTTGCTTAGAAAATATGGAAAGCATCTTCATAACAATACATTTGAAAGAAGAAATCAAGAATGATAAATTATTTTGAAAGCTCCTTCCGTTTCGTGTGCTTTTCTTAAAAAAATGTCTAGAAAAAGCAGTATGCTTCTGAAAGGTAATTTCCTCATTTTTTTTCCAATATAGGGACCATTTTAGATTAAAGAAGTATACATTTTTATATCAATCTTATGTAATCCAGGTGAGTGAGCTTCAGCAAATTATCAACAAAAGGATCTTTGAAAGTTTCCCAGACATACAAATAAGGAACTGGTTCTCGTAGACCTTTTCTTTGTTAGGAGGGGAGATTAGAGAGGGGTGTAATCATTCTTTTATTCTGTTGATATTCCAGGAAATCCGTTAATTTTAATTGCATGTCTCAAGGACATTTATGGACTTCCGTAAGTTTTGCCGGGTTTGTGAACTCCACAGTCAATTAAAGACCGCGTTGTTTCTAATCCATTCGACAGTTGTCAAAAGATTATTCATGCATTCGTCTCGGTAACTTGGAAAGCCAGAATTAAAGGTCAAAAAGTCACTATTATATTCTTATTATTCAAAATATTAATCTCCCTTCATTTTGTTTCTTTTGGCACTGAATTTTCCCAATCTATACTGTCTCCTCGTTATAGAAAAAGTCATCAACTTTTTTTTAAATGAAACGCTTTCATGACATTTGAATAGTGTATTTTTCTGCCATATTTTTTGACAAAAGACTATTTTTTTTAACTAATCATAATAACTTATGCTGTCCCACACACGCTTATATTTTTTGGGACGTATTTCAGTGATTTCAACGAAAACGATGTACTTTTTTTTTAATACTTATGCAGCCAGTTTAAGTTATCAGAAGAGAAATATTCTTATATTGTATTAAATTTAACGACAAGGACAGTTTGATAAGAATGGGCTTAAAAAAAAATCAGAAATCACACTTATATGTTATTCTTTGAAGATATAAAATACTTTCCCTGCTTTTGTTCAATACTTCAGGTGAAGTAACACCTTTCTTCAGAGATAAATGTTTTTAAGAAAATTGCGTTGTTTTTTCTTTTCCTTCAAACTCTATCCAATTCAGTTAAAGATATTTCACTATTTTCACATGAGAAGTAATCTAACAAAAAAATCGAAGCAGAAAACACAATCAAAAATTAGTTTATTTAGATTGTTTTTGAAATTTTAGAGCCAGAAATTATAAATATTTTCGAAATTTTTTCATTAACTAAATGTAAGGATTTGTCTATAATGCTATTTTTTTTTTGTTTTGTTTATACATATATTGAATCGTATTCAACCTAAAATTAGAACCAAAATAATAAGATGTGAACTGAAAAACGTATATTTAATCAATATATTTTAAATTTTTCAATATAAGGAATAGCAGTTATGATACTAGAGGTTTCGAAGTAACAATTATTTTTATAATAAATTTTTACCGAAAAGCACGAATTGAAACGTGAATCATTTTTTTTATCAATTTCTAATCTAATTTATCAATTAATATCTGAAAAATAAAACATTCAGAATATATTTTTAAAAGATATTTAATATTGTATCATTTCAGTTGTAATTTTATAGATACATTGGCGCTGTTTTTAAAAACTGATTATTTGATATTATAGTTTTTATGCAGATATATCATTGGTATTATAATTAAGTGTTATACTAGAAAGCAAATCTAGAACTTCTTATGAAATGCACTTTGATATAGTTCGAGTATTAATACGAAAGTAGTATTTGGAAAAATTTAAGGCATTTTTCTTCCTAGGATAAATATTCTTTTCGAATTAATATTCTTACCTTTTTTTGAAAGCATTCGATATTCGACTAAAGTTCTGTTATTATATTATAGCAACTGAATTTAAATAAAAAATATTTGGATATAAAAAGATCTCTCTCTCTCTCTTTATTGTTAAAAATAATATTGTGTTTTTCAATAAGCATTGATCAGTTAAAGTAGTAACGAGATAATTGAATTTCAGTAGTTATATAAAAAGACTCAAAACAAAAATGTGATGACAGATGCATTTTAACAAACTTATTTGATAATTCTAATTCAATGCGAGAACATTGAAATTTGTTAGGTTTACGTCACATACCTTTCATAAAAATAAAGCATCCATTTGGAAAGGGATCGCTTTAACTTCCCGCTAGAATGTTCAAAGACAACAAATAATTTTTAAAAAGTTAAATTAAATTTGGCAAATATTATAAAATTTTTAAGTGAAAAGCAACATTTTAATTCTTATATACAATTTAGTTTCATACATTTTTAGTATAATAATGAATATCAAATGATGCTTTAAATTCAGTTTATTTTATTTATCATACAAACACGAACAAAAGTGAAAATCGTTTAGCTGTGACTTTAGTTTATGTTTCCTTATTTCATTTATAGATTAAAAGTAATGCATGACGTTAGAAAGAGTTGTGTATAAGAAATTAAAATTGCTGAATTTTTCAATTTTTTCAAGAAAAGATGTAACTATTTTAAAAATAAATTTAATAAAATATGCCATTAAAAATAAAAAATTTCTATGCTACTTTAATATTTCAAAACCTTGAAGAATTTTTTTGGAACGTGAAAACTGTGGGCAGAATTACATATGAAGTGAAATAGCATAAATATGGAAATCCTAAATTTTTAATAATTATTTTCTTTCTTTATAAACAAAATCACGTTGATTTTATTCTATTATAAGAGTGTGTGTGAGAGAGATTTAACAAATTATTTATTAAAATGACGCGCACATGCACACACGTGTGTGCATTGTTACAAACCTGCGATGACGTTTCCCTGCAATGTTTCAGTTAAAAAAAGAGACATTTACAGAAATTTCTTCGGTCACCAAAAAAAGCTTAAGTAATGACCCCCGACCTTGGTGAGAAGTTCAGCTACTTTGGAGATAAAATGAAAGTTCTCAAAAGTACAGTAATTTTCCCGAAATCTTGATTAGGACGAAAGCTATGGATTTTTCTTGAGTTTTCCCTGTGATGTCACACCTGGCAGGAACAGCTATAAGCACAGATAGGTGCGAAGCCATTTTGAATCGGTCGGCATTAACTGAATGGATCTGCTGAGGAATCTGTCGGTAGCGTGGCCCAGTGAATTTGCCAGGAAACGGCCAGTATTTTCTGGTGAATCTATTGGGACTTCCGGAAGCTGTCGGAGTTCGTGTAAAGTATTACTTTCGAGATTTGTCTGTAGTGCGAACTGATAAGCTGAACGCTGTTGAAAGTGTTGTGACTGTTTTTTCAAATGATGCTTTGTATATGTGATGCTGATCTCTGTAAATGCTTTCTTTGTTTCTGTTGTGTCGCTAACCTATAAAAGTGCTGGGTTTCATGATTATGCTGTTAATCTGTCAAGTTTTGTAACACGTGAACATCTCGTCCTGAATATTTGTGAATAAAATGTCATTTGTCCTTATCATTCGTATACCCACACGAGATTGAATTTTTGTAACAACACACACACGTGTGTGTGTGTAACTAATAGAAAACTAATGACAAATGGTAAGGCCATTTATTAATGTTCTGTATTTGTTTTAAGTATAACACTAAATAATAAATGGTGGGAAACACTAATATACTTAATAAAATAAGAATGAATATTGTAAGAAAAATAAAATGAATTGTTAATTAAAAGTAAAGTTGACTGACAAATTTCAATTTAAGTAGTATTCATCTGGAGTGTTTAATATGGTTAGTGTATCAAATTTTATCAAGCAACGTTAGGGGGGGGGAATTTAAATAGAAAAACCACAATATTTTTAACTGAAAGGATTAAAGATTAATATTTGATTTGAAAATCTAAGTAGATTTTGGAAAGTGAAATATTTTTCTACAACAAAAATTTTGTGTTATAAAAGATATAAATAAAAACTGGAATAAATCTGATTCTTGAATGGCCAGTTTGATTGGCCACTTGTTTATTAACGTCACACTCCCAAGCAACACGAATGCTAATTGCGACAGATTTCGTAATTTTTAACTAAAATCAAGTGATAAGGACGACACCTGAACAGGCACCTCACTTGCTAAACTTCCACATCTCTCCATTCAGGACTCAGAGTCCCGAAAGATTTAATGAGCGTCAGCAGCGTTAAATGACGAACTGTAGTGGAATCGAGGACTTGAGTCCACGATTCGACAAAAACAATGACGATGCGGCTATTGCGACCAGATATAAAGAATTTAGATGCAACATCTAAAAGTAAAAAGAGAGTATTGATGAAATATTTAAAAATGAACTATCTTTTCTTTCCATAATATTGTGTTTCGTGTCAACTGACTTAAATAATCAACACTATCGTTATATTATTTAAGTCCATTGACAATCTTTTTCATTCAAAGTTTTTCTTAAGAAAATATACGGCTAAGTAATAAAACAATGAATTTACAAGATGAAGTTCTCCATAAAAAAAAGAACAGATTTTTTTTTATAATATGAGTTCTCTTTTTGTTGAATTTACAGATACATAGTTAGTTGTTTAAATGATTGGGGGTTTTCTTATGCATCTATCGAATCGAGTTTCTGCCGAATCATTACATAATATTTGTGTAGATTTTACCTATTTCTTTTTCGAGCTGAAAAAAAATCTGATATATTCATATCATATCTTATTAGTATATTTTATTAAATTATAAGAAATGCAAAATCATTAAATATTTTAGTAAAATCATTAGAAATTATGAAATACAAAAACGTTTTAATTGTTTTTCAATATTATGTCTTACCCACCTCAAAACTTAGGCAATTATTTGGATACGTTTCTATTTTTTCTCTTTTTTCTTCGATGCATTACCTTTAAAAACATGAATATATTTTAAATTTCAGAAAAGTTTCTCTTTATCTAAAGTTCATGTGCTTTTCAAATATATTAGAGACAGTTTTTTTTCCAAATGAAATATGTAAAGAAATATTTTAATTTTCAAAGAAGAAAAACAGAAATACCAGACAGCGATTGTTGCCTTATTTTTATTATTATAATATCATTTTATCAGCAAGTTAAACAGCTTTTAATCACTCCTGTATTTTATATTGGCCCTTACATTCTCCCCTCCTACGCAACAATTTTCTTTCTTTCTTTCCGAAAAGGCACACTTGCCAAGAATTTATCTTTTCTTTCATTTATTTTTTCCTATTCATCTAGAGTGTCTAATCTATTATAGCCAACAACACCGCTAATGGTTCAATGTGCAGAAGCTTCATTCAGACATGTAAAAAAGAAGCAAGTGAAATATTTTAGAGCCTCAAAAAAGAAGGGAAAAAAAAAGAGGAACACTGTGTCATTCTCTACTAGAAGCTGACTACTGTACACGCTGAATATTTCACAAGTTAAACATCTTCGTTAAAAATTATATCTATCTACCTTATTTTTGACGATTCCTTATTTACTTACTTTTTTCTTCTTATACTATCTGCCTAAAATTTAGACTTAAGAATTTTGTACGCTCTTTCTTGCAATATTTTAAATAGTCGCAATTGTAAATTATTATATTTCTTCATTTCTGTTTTGGAGATGTTTAATAATGGAACTACGAATTTAATTTATTAAATACACTTTTATATAAATAGATATATCAATACGATAAGAAAGATGTTAGAATAACCATTAATTTTCTGTTAGGACAGTTTAACTTGAAAGATAGAAATAGGTGAAATCTAGACATATGTTACGTGGTGATTCAGCAGAAATTCGATACAACATATGTAACAGAAAACTCCAAACATTTAATCAACTATAAAAGAACTCATAGAGTTCAAACATAACTTTTAGTAGAACGAAAAGTCTTCGATACTCTTTGGAAAAGTAAAAGTCTCAAACTGAGAGAGAAGGAGAAAAATATTTGTGGTCTTTATGTAGAATATACAACAGTATTTGTAGATCCGCTGTTAAGTTAACGATGAATTATAACTACTCAATAATCAAATAATGACGAGCCATATAATAATAAGTCACAATTATATATTAAGACTAACTCTTAAGTTTGTATTTTATGTCTCAGCTTCCTCAGAAAGGAAAGTTTAAGGTCCGGTTGATTTCATATATTACAACTATAATTCTACGATACTTTTTTTTTCACTGAAATTAGGTCTCAAGTATTTGATCAATTGATCTCGAAATTGGTATATTTACCATCATATTGCTACCTTTTTCCACTTTGATTTTTTGAAAATTTTAGTTTCGAATCTTTAAATGTTTTTGAATCCTCAAGTAAAAATGAATAGAAAATGACTTCAAGCATTATAAAGACAAATAATGATAGAATTCGAGGTATTCTAAATAGAAAAGAAAAAATGCACCAATCCCATGTAACCATTAGAAATTTTGCTATAACATTCACAAAGTAAATGCTTTAATACAACCATGGCTCAGAAAGTATATGTTTTACAGCCCCATTACCACATTCCCATGTCCTTTTCTAATGCAAGTACTTTTTGAAACGCTCCCGCATAAAATAATCTTACATATATGAAAATACTTCAACATATTTTACTTTTGCAATGAAAGTTTCTGGATGTAGTCCTTACTGAAGAGGTTTTCCTTGTCTTTATACCATAAGTCATGCAATAAAAAAAAACCGTGATGAAAGAATATTGAATAAATAAAAAATAAAAGTTTTCAATCTAACTTAAATTCATTTACGTTAATCTGAACGGTCTATAACTTTTTTACATATACTTTAGGGAATAGCACTAGAAAATGTGCGTTGGCAGTGTAATTATAATTTAAGATATTAAGGTATTTCATTTTCTTTCTTCGTTAATTTCAAAGATACATAAGCGGAAATCAATAATTCTTTTGACTTTTTTTCCTTTGGACCACTTTTTCTTGCTGTATGTGACTTTGACGAGTGTAGTTATCAACAATAAAATTTATAGTCATCAATGAAGAACTGTGAATCAGTGCAGAAGTTGTAAAATCGGGGTTCCTCTGAAATCTTAAGAAATCTGAGATGGGAAAAAAAAAAAAAAACTTTCCGACATTTCCAGCAAATATTACCGAAATTTGCGGTCATTTTTTCAGTAATGTTTCTTGCCACCTTTGCCTTTACTTGTACACCTGTGGCTTATATATACTTGCAATATGAATCGTTGAGTTACTCATATGAATTTGATTTTATTTGATTGTTTTATTAACGTCGCACTAAGAAACAACACGAGAGCTATTGGTAATATATCTCGTTATTTTAAATCTAGATCAAGTGACAAGGACGACACCTGAACTGACACGTCCCTCTCCTAACTTCCACACCACATCAATGGGAGGACTTTGAGCCTCGATAGATTTAACGCACATCACATCAACCCCGGCTACACGGCGGGTCTTCAGTGGCAGCAGGGCTCGAATCCATGACACCACGAAAACGATACCGGCCGTGACCATGACCACTAGGCTACCCCCCATGGCAACTTACTCATCTGAAACTCTCACGCAAAACTTTTACTGGCGTTGCATTTTCAATGTACAAGAGAATAAAATAATTTTTAGACTCTAAGAAAGCCACATATAATAAAACAGTACTTTTTAACATTGAGTAATATTTTATAAAATGACATTATACGTATAATGACTTATGGGTATGTATTGGGCTTCTTACTATACAGTAAAGAACTGCTTATAGTAAGAATCTCGAAGAACTTATGAAGTAAAGAATAAATTACCTATGTTACACAATCCGTCTTTTTACCTTTATTAAGTAAAATTTTAGACTAAAATCTGAATTCTAAGACGCATGATAAATGTTTTTCAAACTTTTTACACTAAGAATCCATTACTCTCTTTCGATAGTATTTTTATTGTTTGTCAAGTTTTTATTTTGCTGTTTTCGAACCATAAATCAATTTGCAATGAAAGAAAATGAAGTTGCTAAAATACAGAGACATCATGATTTTATTATGGCAAGAGTAACTGTGTAGCCGCAAAAATAAAACGTTAAATTGCAATTCTTATAATATGAAATGTTCGTATATCAGCTTCATTAAAGGAGTGGATAAAATTTGCAGTAAAGGTAAAATACTTTACAGATCTGTGATTATTTGACTTAAGTGCATGAAACCAAGCAGTTCGATTTGAAAAATAGTTTTCTTTTTTGAATTAAATTGCAAGCACAATGGCGTGTCTTACAAACTATGAGTAAGATGTTCCTTATTTCCGTTTATACGAGGTCTTAGCAAATAATAGCCAACGGTAGAAACAAGTTCTTTTCTTCTAGGTATAATGAGTTGCTTGTATAACAGGAGCCAGATTTCTGGGTAAATTCACCATCTCAAATTATACATTAGTTTGAAGTGCTCGGATTTCCCTTGCTTATCTTGTTGAACAGAGTAATTTGAAATCCTTTTGAATCATTATTTAAAACAACCGAAGCTAATATTTCAGATTGTTTTCCTCAATCAGGTAATGGATTACATGAGATTCATTAAGAGAAAATGTACGGTTTAGTTTGGAGGATGACGTAACTTTTAAAACAATTTTATTTTTATGAATGACTAAAAACTCAATTTAATTAGTCAGATCATAAATTATTTTCAAGGTATTGTTTAGTTCTTGACTGTACATAATTGTATTCAATCGATAAAACAAAATATTAGTAAGCATTAATAAGATTAAAATAAATTTTTTTCCATTTTATTCTAATCAGAAATGAGTTATTAATAAATAAACGGAATTATATAAAACTTAGTATAAGAAAATATTTCAATAATACAAAGTGGTAATGTTTTATTAAAAAATGTATAAAAAATGAATAAAATAGAAAATAATTTCAGTCAAAGCATCATTTTTCATACACGTTGTGTTATATTTCCTGCAAGGCTTTATCAAATTTGTTGAATTGGAAATGGGCACTAATTTTTTAATAACTTTAAATCAAATTACTCCAATAATTTTAATAAAGCTTAATTCTTATAAATTATATACACACTAGAATAATTTTTTGGCATACCTTTGTATGCTGTCCTAAAAGATTTCCAATACTTCCTATTTCAAGAATTTTTCTGTCAAAACCTTTTGCAATTTATATTGCTTTTCAATCACAAATAAATAACGTAGTTGTTAAATGAAATATTCAATAGTGAAAAAATATCAAGTATTAAGATAAAGTTTTTAATTACATTTTTCAATTTAGCACAATCTTTTATTTCTAATTTAAACCATTTTTTCATAGAATGTCTGAATTAATTGTTTAGTATAATGTTCTCTTAAAAAATCATTGAAATAGGTATGAGTACTAATTTGAAAAAGAAAGTGAAGAGAAAAGTCTTGAATTTATGTTTCATGATATAATAACTAAATTGCAATTCTTCTACTTTTCTTTTTATATTAGTATGGTATTCTAAGTATTTCTATCTTAAGGAAATGTAGATTTTAATGCACTTGTTAGAGATCCTAAATTCTAAATTAAAAAGAAGATATATATATATATATATATATATATATATATATATATATATATATATATATATATATAATGTATTAATGTACATACATCAATAAACATTAAAACAATTACAACTGTACATACGTGATAATTTCCAAAAAAAATATTAAGCTTGATTTTTTTTCTTTACGGCACATCACTTACTTTCCTCAAATGTTAAATACTTACTAAAATAAATAATTACTAACAATTAGAGTCATTTATTCCAACTTATTAAATCTAGATGAAAAAAAAATTCGTATGAAAAACAACATGCACTTTAAAAATACTTTAAGAAATGCAGTTCTCAAAATGTGTAAATTTATTTATATTCGCGTGAATTCTATACTCAACCATCTAATATTTGAACTATACACACACTCTTTCTCTTATCAAAATATCAATTTACACAGATATATTCAATTAATTCATTTAACGATGGTATAATATTTCTCATATTGCGCATAATTTAACAATAAAAAATACCCCAAACAAAATACCATTTTACGAAACATGGACTCAAATTATTGGTAATTAACTATGTGACATAATAATTAAAGGCGTACTAACTACATATATGTGATTTTAAGTGCAAGACATTAACGAACTTTCTTGCCTTTGTTACCCCAGGCTTAGTCAAACCCACTCATTTCGACAGAGAATTAGCGTTCGAAAACATCATTGAATCACGTGTCTAACCGATCTATCCATCTTTAACCACCCGGAGGAATTCGATTGACCGATAGCTTGCCTGATACTTGGCAACATTTTGGTCCTGACGTAATAACTCAGAGCGTCTGATAGTCTGAAATTAATAAAATACTTGTCAACATTACACGAAAAAAGTAACATGTTACTAATCGGAGATAAGGAGAATGCGAAACATTTCTAGTGTCGACGTATTTTTTACTTGGTCGACCGAGTGATTGTTTATGGGCACTGGTTACGTTATCGTGTGCATACATTTTCACACTCAGGGTATCGAAACATTTGTAATGATAGAAATATCGAAAGGATATTGGAAAAATGAATCGTTCTTTATATTTCTTATTTTCTTTTAGATCTCAACGAAGGTCAAAAAGGAACAAAGAAAAAACATAAACACAGTAAGAAATATTGTGACATAAATTCTCAGTTTTATTTATCTAGATATAATTATTGTCCAGGAGTAATTTAATGTTAAAGATATTTAAATATTTAGGGGAAAAAATATATAAAATCGCTAAAAACGACAGGGGAAATTGTTTGTTCAGCAAATAGGAAGAGGTATAGAAAAATATGCTAAAATTTGGATAAAAAAACTGATATTATATCTATCATTGTTCACACTTAGTTTCAGTTATTTATTATCTATCTCTTAAGTCACATTAAAATACTTTCCAAGCTCATGGAAATTATAACGGAGTAAATTGAAAACAACATGTAAAAACAGTTTCAGATAAAAAATGATATATAATTAATAAAATAATTAATATAATAGATAATTATATTCTAAAATTCAATTCAATTCTTTAAATTTTAAATTCAATTTCAACGTTAGTGAAAAATGTTCAATTTTATACACTAATTATTAATATCAACAATAAATTTAAGAAAATCTTTTGTGTATTTTATTTTAAAGTTAAGTAAATAAACAGCTGAATAAAGCAATAAATTAGAACAAAATCTTTAAAAAAGACCTCAAAAATATTTTTAACAACAATGATCAAACAAATTTTTCCTTGTTTTCTCATTGTTGTTATTTTTGAGACTGAAAAATGCTTTAAATTTATTTTTAACTTCTTAGAATTTTATTATAAATGTATAAGTTATAGAGCTCGTTATAGTAATTATAACGCGTAAAAAATAAGTAAAATAATATACTAGAGAGAACATCTATAATCGTATTTTCTGATTATACGAAGACAGCATAGAATTGCATATGCTTCGATTTGAAAATCAACTTCTTTGTTAGAACATGCTTAGAAACATTTCTAACATTTTTTACGTTTTAATATGATTCATTACAAAAACAGAGTGAAAAGAAGAACGTTTTATACAATGATGTAGATAAATTATTTTTTTTTGAAGCAA
Source organism: Nephila pilipes (assembly GCA_019974015.1). NCBI lineage: Eukaryota > Metazoa > Arthropoda > Arachnida > Araneae > Nephilidae > Nephila > Nephila pilipes. Next base: position 236,048 of record BMAW01026406.1, read on the forward strand.
CGAAATAAAATAAATAAACTAGCAAATATTTTTTAAAAATATTTATGCATTACTTCTTCAAGAAATCAAATTTGAGATAACACAAATAAAAAGTTTTTCAAAGATATATTACTAATACATTCTTCGTTGTTGTGAATAAATTTAAAATTAAAATAATAAATTTTGCACACGAGAAAAAGATAATAATATTCCATGAAGCATAGGAATAGTTAAACCGATAACTTTATCAAATTTATTTTTCGAAATGAAAGTGAAATCATACAGCCGTAGAAGAATAAATGATGAGTAAAACTACCCGGGTGTACCGACATTACGAATTCTTCAAACGTTTTTTTTAAAACAGGAAGAATAATTTTATCACGATATGAAACATGCGAATAAATGTGACAAAAAGGCAAACACATCATGAAACTACAACACTAAAACAGAGAAAATTATGTCCTGCAAAAGAGAGATAATATCTAGTGATAAGAGAGGCGGCTCTTAGATTATATCACTTTATTTTATATTTTATTAACGCACAGCTAAAATAAAAAAAAAAGATACCTTTTTTTTTTATTTTGAGCACTTGAATGATGTGTAATATCTTTACAACTATTTAAGACTATGAGAAGAATTGAAAAATAAAGATATAATAATAATTAAAACACTTTTAAATTTTTTATAAATGATTACGATAAAAATATAACACAACTATGCAAATGAATTTATAAGGGGTTAAATGTTAAATTAATAATAATTTCAGTTTTAAACTACAATTAAAATTTCATCCCTTTATAAGATGTTTTGAATTCGTAAATAATGAGTAAATGATATTTCTTTTTATCAACGTCTAATATTATATATATATATATATATATATATATATATATAATACATATATAAATTTTTGTTGCAAAAATATAGCGATATCATGCATCAATACTGTAGAATACTTTAATAATCTTTAACTGTTTTAATGTTATGTTACATGAGATTATGAGTATTCCTACACCTTACATTTTGCTTTATTTATTTACACTAGAGAAATGATATTTGAGGAAAGTATATATTACACATTAATAATTTTTAGTGGTATAAATTTATTGGCTATTTTGTTTTTGGTATTAATCATATCTTTTTAAAGTATTTGCTAAGTCGGAGGGTGTGTGGATCCAAAACACATGCTTAATCGTGTATGCTTGTTCTAAGCCAGACATACTAATAAAGGTTGCCGATGCTTCCATTTTGAATTTTCATTGTCTCAGTTTCTTGCTTTATTGTTGTGTCTTTACACAAAAAAGATAATTTTTCTTAATATATATATATATATATATATATATGATGCGTTCAGAAGTAAGTTTTTACCAGATACCATAATTAAATCAAAAATATAGTTACTAGAAAATATTAATTGAAGCAAATACAGCACTTTTTCAGCTACCTCTCAGCATAAAAATCATCGGAACTGAAGCACGTGTCACGCCACGAGATCTATATCAATGTCGAAGAAATCCACAGCCGGACAATCGTCTGCAATGTGATACGGTCTATTCTTGCCAACAATTTACCAGACTTTGGTCCTTATGGGGGATTCACTATGCCCTCAATGCATCGATTGTCGTTTGGATTCAGGAGTGAAGTGAGCAACCCACACCTCATCGACCATCGACTGTAATGATCCGGAAGACGAAGTCGATCACTGTCCTTAAGATATCTCTGTAAAGGAGTCAATGCTGTTTCTAAAAGCTAGGTAAAGTAGCTAAAAAGGCTCCTAGCCAATCAGTATCTCCAGTGATGAGGATGACAAGGACTGTCTCCAGGAAACCCACTTTCTGGTCGAACTATATATATATATATATATATATATATATATATATATATATATATAT
>BMAW01026406.1:248578-267659 GCA_019974015.1 Nephila pilipes
ATACAGCTAAATTTTGAGTTCATTCCTCTCAGTTTCTTTGAGTGAAAGTTTTTTTTAACGAAATTTATCAAATATCATAAAACGTTATGCGTACATAGGCTTTTTGAATAATTGTTTGGAAGAGGAACTGATTTAATAAAAATCATTGATCCTACATCATTTTCGCTTTGTACTATTATTTTATTATTCTATATTGTTTTTTTTTTTTTTAATTTTTTGTACTTCATTAAAATATTCTTTGTTCAAATTTTGATGTCAACAGTTTTATTGATTGATACATCATATGACTTTTTAAATGTATAAATTTAATTAAATTGATCATAATCTCATAGTGTATACTATACAGTTCCACGAGATAAATTTTATTTGATTAAAAAAATAACAATGATTTTTAATATATTCACATATTTTCCTCGGAAAGTTTACAATCGACCTAACGTCTAATTTTAAGAGAATCATGGAATCAAAGAAGTAGGTGCATCCTTCACATAAAAGATTTTCCATTTATTTTAATTTATGTTTTGTATTTTTATTAATAATTTCTATGATGAATTGATTCTTTTTGAGTTTTGCTTAATTCAATAAAATCTGAATTACCAAAATAATACTTGTTTCATTTAATGTCAGATATTCATTTTGAAAAGTTGTTAATTAAAAAATATTCAGGGTTCCGCGATCATTGGCACCAAATTTTGGGTTTCACGACAAAAAAATAGTTTGGGGACCACTGGTGTATTCTTGAAATTGATTATGTTTCCTTAATTTGTTGCCTTTCAACTAAATCAAATATAAAATTCTTTAAGTTCCTAGAAAATAAACAAGTATACAAGGTTACATACTATAAAAATCCTCATAAATCTATATAGGAACAAGTGCATCAATTTCCACGAAATTTTCAATGAAATTTAACCAGTAAAAGCGCAGTTTGAGGGTAAATCAGATTTAATTACACCATACAGGACCAATTTTGAAATCCAGATATTAAGTTCATATTTACAAAACTGCGGGTATTAATAAAATGAGAAAATATTTATTTATATCAAATTGAGGAATATGAGCTATGTTTAATTGAGTAACCGATAAAATATGATGATACAGATAAGCTCAATAAATGTTTAATAAAATCTTACATTTCACATGAAGCACTGATAGACTTAAAAAATTTATTTCAGTGGAAAAATAAAAAAACATTTATCATTCAAAAAAATCAGTCATATTACTGGGTCAAAATAATGTTGAACTCAAAACTTTTTTTAATATTACAAATGTTATTTTCATAAAAAGATTGAAAATTCGTTCAACGTTTCATTTTTTTTTTGCTCATATCCATTTAATTTGAATATGAACGATCATTCATAAGTTTTATGGTTTTTTAAATTTTATAACTAAAAACATGAATATATAATTATTCATCTCTCTCTTATGAGATTCATTCAATAAAAGTTTTAAAAATTAATATAATTTTCATGTAATTAACTATTTCAATTAAATAGGAAACTCTATTACTTGAAATATAATAGTGACTAAATGTGCGAAATACATAGTTAATTACTACCGTTATCTTAATTATCATTAGGAATTAGAGTTGGTCCCAGCCTGGAAATAGTCTTTGTCCGTAATTACTCCTCTATATCTTTGGTCGGGTAGTTTCTGAACATGAATTTGCTAATGTATATATTCACTTGATACATATATCAATACAGATTATGGGCAAATTATAAGTACAGAAGTTTAAGGAAAAACAATTAATTTAACAAATGTTATTCTCTACGAACAGTGAAAGCCATTTTCAAGGCTTATTTTAATCCACTTTTGTAATGGAAAATGAATATTTGAAATTTAAATTGCTTCGGTAAAAATAAAGCAAATGAAATATTTTGCATCATTCCCATTGACAGATTTTATTCCTAATTGAAGTGATAAAAGGCTAAGAAAAAATATTATGTAGTGTATTTACGAAAATGCAATTTTTCTAAACCCCATATTTTTCCTAATTCTCTGATTATGATGATTTATCTTTTCCTGTAAGAATTTTTGTATCCTATATTTGAAGAAACATGCTTTCAACGTCTTTCAGTACGTTTATAAACTTATAATTATTGTAAATAATGATATTTATTCTAAATTTCATAAAGGCAAAAAAGGTTTCGAAACTGTTCTGTTCCCCATATTTTGTACAGAAATATTTAAACGTCAAAATATTATTTTTCTATTAAGACATCTAAGTGGATGTTTATATGTAAAATGCTCTATATAAATAAATAAATATATCTAAATCTAATTTTCAAAATAAAAATAATTTTTAAGTTATCAGTTTATCAACAAAATTTATTAAAAAATTACATGTGTGAATAATACAAACATTACATTATAAAAATGTTATGTGATTCAATTGTAGATAAGTTTGACATATTTAAATTTTTAAAAAACATAACTATGCTGATGTATAATATTATATTCATTAAATAATTTTAATCGATTCCATAAGGAGACACAGTTGTTGAAGAACTGTGAAACTTGATTTAAAATAGAAATTTCTTTTTAATGAACAATTTTATTTTGAATGTTATAAGAAAACATAGGTTTAAAATGCACATAACTCTCACGGAAACAGACTGAGGGATGATTAATGCAATATTGCAGATACAATATTATCGTAAAATATATTATTATTTTCCAATACACTTAATCCATTGTGTAGATCTTATAAAGAAGAGAAACATGTGTGTGTGTGTGTGTGTGCTTTTCAAGTAAAGCAAAATAGAGTAAGTTTTAATATTCACGAATTCTCCATCCATTTTTCAATAAATCAGGTTATTTATAGTATTTTACAAAATTGAAACACATTATAAAATTTTCTATTCAAAAAATGTCAAATTTCTGTTTAACTAACTTAAGTTGAATTTTCTATTAATATGATCAATCATATTTGTTTCTGTAATTAATTACCCTGAAGTGAATTTAAAAGCAGGTCTTAATTATTTTGAGAATAATTTTAAGCTCGAGTCAAGTTAAATGAAGCAAAATATGTTATTATAATCCTCGTTGCTTTTATACTGATTACTTTTGAAAAGTTTGCATCATCATTTCATCAGCATATTGATTCAAATGTAATGAATACTTTAAGAGTGAAAGTGGAGTATTATATAATGAATAAAAAAGCATATATATAATGAATGTTGAAAATCATCTATATCTTAGAAAATTCATTCATAATCATTCTATCATTCTTATGTTGGAAAAAATGTCATTCACGAAATGATAAGAACAAATGAGTAATAATTTAAATGCAAGAAAACATTATTTCAGTACATTATTAAAAAAAAAAAGTCTTGTGAAATAGCGTTAATAATTAAAAGTCCTATTCAACAGTAAGTCTTCTTAAAATTTATGAAAAATATCTTTTCAGAATTTTATTAATTTGATCTATTGTATATATTTTTATTTTAAAGGAAATTTCAAGATATTTTAAATAGTGCACAAGCTTTGACATGAGTTACAAAATTATATAAAGCTAATGTTGTTTCTTGATACACAGAACAATTTGCTTTCTTAATATCCTTTGATTTTATATATAATTTCTTTCCCTTTCATTCTTTCTTTAAATATAATGTAAGAAATTAGAATTAGAAATTCAAAGGAGGTTCAATGATATACAAGCAAAAAATAACTCTGAATTAGCAGTCTTTTATGATATACTTTAAACAATTTAAGCAAAACTATAAATGAACAACATAAGCTTAAATAAAATATTTTCTTTTGATGTAGAGTCCCTATAAGATCATAAAAACGAATTATAAAATTAGTAGAAAACTATAAACTATTTTTATATTCGGAGCAGAAATTAACAGTTAAATAGATACGAACATTTTTACTCATTTAAAAGAAAGAAATAGAGGATAATATAGATTAGTTTCAGTTGCAAAGTATAAAAACAATTTTTTAAAACTGAGTGTTTGATCATTTAATAAAACACAGTTTTATTTTTCAGCATCTGAGATCTGAATAATGAATATGCAGCATTTGTTTTTCTTGAAAGAAAGCAAAAAACTGTATGAGTACGATGATAAATTTATTTTAAAATGTGAATTATGAAAATTAATTAACATTTTTAATTTACGACATTTTAAATCATTATTTCTTATTGACTAAGTTAAATGCGGTTACCGGAAATCAGAAACTAGAAAAAGATAATAACACAGAAGGAGTAAATTTTCATTTTGTAATACGGGGGAAAAAAAGCTAAGATCTTTCGGTGGGAAGCTATTCTCTCAATAATATTTATTAGTATCATAATCAACTTGATGCAATAACTTGTATTTGTATTGTCGAAAATAGGCTAAGAAGATGTATTATTTATATAAGTTTCATCTGAATATTCAAATGAAATTAAGCAAAGTAGTTTATTTTTCAGTCATTCAGTTTTATTTCATCATATTAATTATATATATCAGAACTAATGTAAGGAAACTTTTATGGCTTAGTATTTTTGCGTAAAAATATGTATTTATTTCGCTTCTCTGAGATATTCAGAGTTAACTAGCAATACGTTAGCCAATAAAATAAGAATTTATCTCTCAAATTAATAATACACTGTTATTGCTTTTTTTTTTTTTTTTAGCAAAGACCTTAACTTTATCAAAGTACTTTAAAATTAAATATTCTGTCTTTGACTATTTTTTAGTGAAAAATGTCACAAAATTGCATCTTCTTAACAATTAATAAAAGTATTTGCAGCTAATTATTTATTTCATTTCCTGATTTTGATAGTATTACTTTTAATGAATTGTTCAGCTATTTTCCAAAGAATTGCGTAATTGTGCAAGAAATGTACACAATTTTCCAACATAAAAGTATTTTAATTACTTATGTAAATTTCGGAGTACATATAAATAACAAAGAATCCCTATACTCTAGTAATTTTTTTTAATGAAGACAAATGCAGTTAAATTTCTTCATTAATTTCAAGCTAGCAAGGTTCAACTATATTTCTTTGGATTATTCCATCAAGATCCAACTTTTTATAAAACTTAAAATAAGTACTGTTGGACGTACAAAACTTATTGAAATATACAGTGGTTACCATAATAAAAACCTACACGAATACTTTAAATGAATCTATTTAATACAATTCGTAGTATTTTTGAAAAAAAAAATGATTTAATTGTATTAAATTTACTTGTGTTGAAAATTTACAAAAGAAAAAAAAAAAGAGGTATGTTAATATTTGAATACCATATGAACCATGAATGACAGAATAATATCAGTTGAAAACAATAATTTCGAAATCGAATATAAATATTTTGAAATTCTTATATCGTGTAACAGCGCAATTCAGAAATTGTAAAAACTGTTGAATGTGAAATTTTAGGATATGAGCCACTGAAATCATCAAATCTAGTTTTAATTTAGTCTAAGGTTCAAGAAATTTATGAGATTAAAATTCCATATAGCTTAATTAATTTATCGGAACTCTCTGATTATTATCGATTAATGCTATTGTATAATACTTAGAGAAAAATCGATACAAATAATCTTTCTAATCGAATTTAAAGACAACTTTTTTAAGTCAAACTGTTAAAAAAAGGGCAGTCTCCTTTTCCTTTACAGAGCTAAAATATGAAAATTAGTGAATAACAAAGCCCAACTGAATTCAATTGCAATCCTTAAGCCAAGTACATCAGGAAAAATCCCATCTCTGAGTGTTCCATAGTTACCGTGACGAGTGGGATTCTCCATGGTTTACGTTGAGTCATAAAAGTTAAGCTCGCTATCTATAAAACGTCTATAACTCAATGACGGCGAAATACATTTATTTCTTCGATTCCCCCGAAAAATCGGGAAAACGTAATCCCGTTCAACTCCGGGAGAATGGTTTTCTTTTCAGTCATTCCACCTGAGGGAAATGATTCGGGGGAGGCAAACCAGAAGTAAAATAAAATAAAATTTTCGAATGGGATAATTACGGTCAAGAGGCCGGGTCGGAAGCAAGAGAATGCCACTCGGTCACGTCTCTTGCTACACGAGTACCTCCCAGGATTCCCGGGGCTCCAACTCGCCATGTAAGTGACCACTCGAAAAGTACTCCGATCACTCATGGATTGGAACAAATTGTGGAACATCGCATCTCAAGTCCCACGTCAATTGTTGCGTTGTTTTACAGATCAATTGTTGTAATAGCGCCAGGGTACCTTCGAATTTGCGCGACCATTTTTCAATTTTGATTCCGCTTGCCTGCTTTCAGGATTTCGTATTTGTAGAATGGTGATGTTAAGTAACATATAAGTGGATGTTTTTTATTGTCGGTAGTGTAATAATGCAAATAAAATAATCAACCTAAATATTTCTCTTGATTACCTTTCACGCAAAGGGTTTCTAAATTACAATAGAGATATTGGATTTGTTTCGTTTCTATTAGTAAATCATATAAAATGAGAAAAACAGAACTTCATTTTATACATTGTCAGATTCTCCTTATTAAGATTTGTTTGTCTGTAACTAACCGATGTGAAGTAAATAAAAAATAACATATGTTCACCGTGAAATTTAAAAGCGGTTTTGTTCTGTCAATCACAATATTTGATACATAATATAAATAGCTATAACAATAAGAGCATAATGATAAAATTTTATCTGCCTATAATTGGGTACTTAAAAGGAAATCGTGTGTTAAGAGGATGTATAAAAAATTGAGTTTAAGTTATTTTTATTAAACCTGTAATAATATTAAACTATTTCAGTTTTATTAATGATGAAGATAGCGACGTTTGTCAGAAATGGAGAAATGTCAGAAATTCTTCAGAAAATAAAAAGGAGAAATGATTATTTAGTTAAAGTTTCAACTGCTTAATATTATTTGTTTATATTTAAGAATGAGGATGAAAGAATAATAAATATCACGTTAGAGCTCCTGCTATCATTTATTCAGTTTAGAACTACTGTTATCATCACTGCTGTTTAATTTAGAAATAGCAATACCGTTTTAAAAAATTCGACTCATTTTCCATATAATTACAACACGTGGTGCATTATGTTTCTTTCACTTTACAGTACAATTTGAAATGCTGTTACACTTACAATTGAAATGCGCTATCTGCTGCTTGACTGATTCATAAATTGCAATAGATAATTTATTGAAATTCACCACTTAAATAGCAAGAAGATATATATATATATATATATATATATATATATATATATATATATATAAGAAACAACAAAGAAATTTATTTCATAATTATTTCATTTAAGCAATTGTTAAAATATCCACAAATATATTTGGATTTAAAAAAGAACGCATAAGAAAAGCAATAATTTTGAGTTTACTAAAAGTGATCATACTTAATTGAGAATATAAAATGTTATTCCATTCTTATTTTTGAAAAATTTAAAGCGTTGAAAGCGTCTGTTAAGTCTCTCAAAGATTCAACTATATTAAACTTATTTTATTTTCTGAGAATTTACATAAAATTAGCAACAAAATGAAACAAATAAATTTAAAGAAATGACTGTAGTTATTGGAAATTATTGCTGTGATTACATCAGCATTTTAAAAATATTTTAATAAAGTGATGTGTTCGGGTAGAAAATTTATTGTTTATACTCACATTATTATTTCCATTGCATGAGTTTTGTATAAGTATAAAGTTTCTTTGAGAAAAATTGGTGGTTTTACGAATATTAAATCTTGTTCGTGAACACACATGCATCATTTAGAGATAAGTATGAATGTATAATAACAGAAATAATCTCTCTCTATATATATATGTATGCATTAAAACTTATATTATTATTAGCAAATAGTGTATTTTAATATTATTGATAATTCTTTCGAATGTTATCAAAATCTTATTCAGACTTTTTGAAAAAATTTACTTTCTAATATTTTTTACCGACTTTCATTAAACAAATATTATGTCTTCTTATAGAAAAAGTAACAGAAAATTTTGGAGATTTTAATCCCTTAAACACGCAATTTCTAGTGTTACAAACCGACTTTTTACTCTAAATTACAATCATTAATTTGTAAAAAAAGGTTTGTGGGATAAAGAAAAGGAAGTTTGCAACATTACGTAACAAAAAGATGGAAAATTGTAAAATGCAATGACATACCTCAAAAATCTATTTATTGCTTTTATTTTATTTGAAGATAAATCTAATTTTAAAATAACTTGTCCATATTAAATAATTTATACCAATGTTAGAATAAAAGCTCTGTAAGGATCTATAGATATTATTATAAAATTTGTTATCACAATTTATAAAGGAAGTTTACAACATTACGTAATAGGAACAATGGAAAATTGTAAAATACAATGACGTACTTCAAAAATCTATTTTATTGCTTTTATTTTATATGAAGAGAAATCTAATTTTAAAATAATTTGTCCATATTAAATAATTTATCCTAATGTTAGGATAAAAGCTCTGTAAGGATCTATAGATATTATTATAAAATTTATTATCACATGTATAATTAAAATCAACCACTATTTTAATTTAGCATCAATTTTTCATAGTAATCGATATTACAGAATTGTTTAAAATAATGTACAACCAACGCTTGAATGATCACAATATATTAAATTATATAATGTAACTTAGAGAACTGCCGATGTACTAAACATAAAAAAAACCAGAAAGAATACACAATTCGAAAACTAATTAAATGAATTGTTAAAAATTTATCAGAGATTAAAAGTAAGTGAGAAAAAATGATATTTAAGGCCTTTCTATACAACACTCAGAATAATTTAGTTATGTTTCATAAAATAGAGCAATATTGCTGTGATAGTAAATTTCAATTATTATCTATAATATATAAATATAAATAAATTTTAAATTTTGAATTGAATGAAATAAATCTTTAAAAAATATCAATATGTTTTTTTTTTCAAATGTAAATAACTTTAGTAGTTTTAATTGTAAAATAATAAAACTCATACTTTTGTTATATAGGCAAAAAGCATAATTCAAGTTTGAAATAATTTTTACGTATAAACGATGTTTGCCCTTTTGATGAAAAACTTGCTCCGTTAAAAATACAAACTTATTTAAAGTGCTTAAAAATAGGTGAAGTATTTTAACAATGAGTAAATAAGATAATTATTTTCTAATACAGATAACCCATCACTTATTCGAATGCAGCAAAGCCAGTGAATACTAAGAGTATTAAAAATTTCAGTAAAAATACTATTTCCTTATGCTCCAGTAAAATTATCCATATTTTTTATGCCTTCGTAAAATTATTAAGTTCTTAAACCTTTATATAATTTATTAACGGCATAATTTAACAAGTTTTTTATTCATTTATTCCGTATCTAAGTTAACCATATAAAATTATTTGTTCACTAACAAATGAATATTTTAGATATCGTTATGCTTAATACAGGATATTTCCAGCAACTTTTTTAAAGCAATTTTATAAATTTCCTTAAGGCAATTGATAAAAGAAAATTGACATTTGCATTTTTATTTTAATAAAATTATTTAAATTAGACTTATATGTAAATATATGACATATATGAAAAGAAATAGTTTGTTAGAATCAAAGTATAAAATTCTCATCGTGTATTGGCTAAAATCTGAACTATTCATTGAACCTTTTCATAGTTAATAGAACTGATAAGTAGCATTAGAAGTATGCTTCAATGAATCGCACAAAATGCATGTTGTTAAAAAAAACTTTTTCAAGAAATTGGCCCAAAAAGTTGATAAATTTTTTTCCATATAATGTTGCTGTGAAGTTTACAGAAGTGTCGTGTAAATAATAAATAAAAATTTATGATTCTTAGTAAAATTGAATAATTTCTAGAGTGACCGAAAAAGGAATTAATAAGTTGTTATTGTTAAAGCCTACTATTAAACCATCAAATAATTTTATGAAATATAACTATTGAGTTTGAAAAAAAGGAAAAGCTGCTCATTTAAAATACATTAATTTGCTAATTAATATTCACATGAAATCAAAACGTCTGAGACGGTGAAGATATTTCTCATCAAATTAAAATAAATCAATATCTGTCTCACTAAATGAAATTAAAACAATTTCAAATTTCTCCTTTTCTTGTTTCAAAAACTTAATAAGTCTAATTGAATAGTTTTATTAGTACGTTTCAAATCAATAGATGTGATAGTTTTACAAAATTATGCAACCAGAAATTAAAATGATAAGCACTTAATCAAACATGATGGATTCAAAATACTTTTTCTTTGAAATGGAACGAAAATGATTCAAGGATTTGTTGAATCTAGTTAAATCTAGTTATTTCCAGAGCTTTGAGAATGATCTTGCAATAATTGCTCTGTCATTATATCTAATATGAAGTAAAAGTAGGCGAGTCTTCGAATATTCATAATTTGTTTCAAAATAGATTATTGTACTTCTAAAACTACAATTTTTCAAACCATCACCGAAACTATACTGCATTAATTCATAAAATGAACGTAAGTAGTCTGTGGAATGGTTTAAATACCCTCAAAATTTCCAACTAAATGATATTGTGTACTCTTTACTTGAAACAGTTTTTAAAATAATGCAAAAAGACTGTGTTTTTGATTTATGTGCTTCTATAGTCGTATAACTCACCGAAGAAAGATTTCTGTTTCAAAATAATCTGTATGATTTTCATAAAGTGTTTGTTTTATTAAATGTGTTGTTCTCTTGCTTCATTCGTGGGAGAGATTGGAAAATTCGACTTACCACCAGCTTGCTCGGACCAGAGGCAAGAGCAAGAGAAAGCAACCGCCTCTGGCCGCGTGTGCCTTCGTCATCCTCGGCTTCAGCTTCTCATCCGGCTTCTCCACCGGAATCCCGCCTATCGTCTGAGGGATGCTCCAATCAGCCTCTCGACAGGCGGACGGCCCTCTAGTGGGTAAGCACTCCACCTGTCTGACCACTCACCGACCGATCACCACAAAACAAACTCTTGCGTCATGTCAGCGCTCTTACTGGATTCTTCGTTTTTGAGGCATCTTGAACTGCGCAAAAACGAACTCTGATGGAGAACGCGCACAATGCCACGACTGAATTAGAGAAGGAATTTCGAATAACTCCAAAAATTTTCTTTTCGAGTCCTTTGACCTTCCAAAAAGTTCACTATGAAATCATGTCTTAGCTATTTTCATTTAATGTTAAATAATAGGATTCAACTCGAATTGCATTTTTAGATGGAAAAATGCCCCAATGTTAATATATTAACATTGGGATTGTTTTATTACACTTTTAATTTTTGTTCGAATTATATTCCACTTTTCCCTGCATAAAATATGATCTAGATTTCATCTCCTTCACTATAATTGTAAATGTACTTTTAACACTGCTGGTTAAAGGGAGAAATTGAGTATTTATAGAACATTTAAAATATTTAAGAACTCAATATATTAAGGGATATATATTACAAACCATACAGAGTTATATTAACACTGAGATACTTTACTGAAAAAAAAAATAAGATCTGAGTTCTTTGTTTTTCACATGCAGCCTTTGTAAAGGGACTATAACACAAAAGTATGATTATATCAAATGTATTAAGGTATTTTTTTTAAAAAAAATTACCTATGGTGCATTTATAAATATAACTTATATCTAAGCTTATTAATTAAAAACAACCACCTTTTGAATATTGCTTCAGAAAAACATGAAAAGTTTAATATCTAAATGAGAGGAAGAGAGAAAAGCATTTAGTTTAGTTTTTATTAACGTCGCACTAGAAGCAACACGAGGGCTATTGGTGACGGACCTCGTAATTTTGAACCACGGTCAAGTGACAAGGACGACACCTGAGCTGGAACCCCCCTCTCCTAACATCCACACCACGCCAACGGGAGGACTTTGGACCCCGAACAGATTTAACGTGCATCAGCCCCGGCTACACGGCGGGTCTTTGGCGGTCAAGGATCAAACTCGCGACTGAACGAAAACTGTCCGCCGCTAGTCCGCAATCTTGACCACTAGGCTAGCGAGGCACCGAGAAAAGCATAGAACAACTGAAATTGATAAAGAGAAGATTTTTATCCTTTTGAAAATGCTATACAAAATATTTATATAAAATGCATGCTTTAATTGGCTCCATTATCCGTGATTTTCGAAACACTTTTTTTTTTATAATTATTCATATAGTACAAAAATGATATTACATGAAACAAGTGGTATTTTTATAAATATAACACAGTTTTTGGAAAGGAACATAGTTACATTTCTGCGAAACAATGAATAAAATTCATCCTGAGATATAAAATTACTCGCCTGCGCAGAATATCATAAAGATTAAAGAGAATCAAAACTTTCGTAACAGAAAACGCAGTATGTATTGTAAATAATTACTGGTATAGAGGTCAATAAAATTTATGAAATAAGAAATCGAACAATAGTAAATAAGTAAATTATTCCCTCGATAACTGCTCTCACTTGTTGGGTTTTAACTTATATATATTTATTTATTAAGAAGTACAATGATTTTAAACTGGAGTTCAGCTTTAAACACAACAAAAAATACAACCTGCTTACATTAAGAAATTTATTAATTGTATATTTGCAGTTATATGCATTCCCTTTTCATTTAAATGAGTAAATCAATTCTAATTATAATCTGTACCAGTAAAGAGGATTTCTGGAGCAGCAGTTTTTAATGCAAACCACCATTAACATCAAAAATCAACTCACATAAATCTTAAAAACAAAGTTATGCTCAAATTAAATTAATCTGATATTAACGAGGCTCTGTAAAAAGTATTTATAATTACTGTTAATAATTATTTACTTTATTTCTAAGTATGGGATAAGAAAATTTGATTTGACCTAGAGAATACATTAGTTTGATCAATTTAAGCATTTCTTTGAAAATTAAATTCCAAGACAAAAAAAATTAGTTTTTTTCGTAATTAATTATTTGGCTGGGTGTAACAGTACAAAAGTAGCCAAAATTTTAGCACTGATAAACGTAGATCTCTCAAGAAAAATTCTAGATCTGATATCTTTTCTTAAGTTAGACAAAATGTATAAATACATTCAAAAATATAGCATTCACCAATAAAAAGATTTCGATGTATTTCTTATTTTAGTTAATACTGTTTAAATAGAATTGTGTACTTTGTAACACACATGGCTAGAACACGCCAAATCTCCCCTTTTCCCTTTTCACTTATCAATTATCCGACAATTTATGCTATCATATATTTATAATTTATGTATCACATTTTTTCACTTTATATATTTCATTTGTTACCCTACACATAATCTTTTGCGATCTAGCATCGTTATAGCTCAGTGGGTGTATAAATCATATTTAAACTGCTAAAACTAATCAGGAAAGCAATAAAATATTAATAATGAATTACGATGAATAAGTACCTATGAAAATCTGTTAGTAAAATATTTTAATGATTTCAAAGCAGATGTTATCATCATAGATGTTATGTAATAAAGTCTCCGTGATGATACACTTAAAAATTAATTAAGTTTGTTTTAATTGTTTTAATAAAAATTAAGTTTAATTGTTTTAGCTCATAATATCATTCTTAAGAGTGTAAATAATCGTATACATGTTTAAGAAACCGTAAAAATATTCAATCGAAATACTATTAATAATTATAGTGTGAAATACATAGTGAATTAAAAAAAAAGTGAAGAAATACAATAAATATGAAAATTATAATGTCACAAGTTATTTATTCATAATAAATTGAATCAGATAGAAAAATGTTTGAAAAATTTGTGTGTGCATGAGGAATTTTTCTTATCTGTCTATATACCGAATCCGATTTCTTAGGCTTTGCATGATTTCCCCCAGGTTTTTCTGTTAATGGAATATTCTGAGTACTTATTTAAATCGACACTTTTTCATGCGCGTCCTTAGCTATAATGAGTGTTTAAAATAGGGTTAAATTGAATATATACTTCCTGGATAATCACAGACGAGGTAATACCTTTACTTTAATTTTTATATTATAGCAGTTTAAATTTAAATTGTTGTTACGCAGTATTAGTTATTTTTAAATGAATGTAACATAATCATATTTAGCCAATTTCCTTAAGATTTCTAAATATACAAACGCGAGTCAGTTATAAATTACATTAAATTTTACAAAATCTCCTTCATAACACTTTTAACTTGAGTTCTTACGATGACCTTTTAAAGTCTTTTTTGTTACGTTTATTACTTAAATTGTGACTTTTTTCTCTATTTTTCTCACTTTCATTGTTTGAAGTTACAATATTTTCTTCACTTTCCGGCATATTTTTTTAATTTAATGGCTTGTCGAAAGAGTTTTTACAAAGAAAAGTCTTTTAATTTTTTGAGAATGTGTCGATTATTGTGCAATTCATTTTCCGGATAAAAAATTTTTATGTTACAATAATAATATCTAAACAATCAATTAAGCTCCATTCAATTACTAGTAAAGATTATCTGAATGATAACACTCAACCAATTCGTTTTTTGCCTAAATATGAAATTCTGAATAATCTCCATTTTATCTGAAATATGAGTCTTCTGTCTCAATGGCTAAAGCTGATTTGTAGGGTAGCTTAGCTTCGTAGTTTGATAGCTAAAGTCCTAAGCTTCTTGAACAGCGGAGTATTGATCGTGTTACGAGTTGGAGTCCTGATTTGGACCAACAGCAAAGTGAGGGATAAACGGGATTGCTACCCATTTACTCGAACAGGTTCTCCAAATCTTCACTTTTCATAGAGTGAAAGTTTCACGAATCAGCTACAAGCACAAAAATTCCTCGTCTACTGTACGTGGTTCAAAATCTCAAAATTCATCGCCAATGGTTGATTGGTTTGTTCTAGTGTAGAAATAAGGAAATTTTTTAGCTGAAAAATCTCTGAATTATATCTATTGTGTAATAAGGCCTCATTGATTTCTCTATAAACTTACGTGACCTCACTACTTTTTAAATCAAAATTACATTTTCAAGAAAATTTAATTAAATATACTTTAAAATACATAATAATAAAAAACAGGGCATACCTATAAGTAATGATGTTTATGGATTAATTTATTAATTCAATTCACATAGTTAATAAACTGCTATAGACAAAATTTTACATTGCAGATGAAGATATATTCCAGCAGTTCAGTAAATGTTGTTCTAAATAGCCTACGTTTAAAAGTTTATTTGAATCTCATCATTAGTTCCAGAAAAAAACCAGGAAAAAATTGGTACAGGATCATATACTAGATTATTTTGTATGAATAAATTTTTAATTTGTAAAACATTTTTTATTTTTTTCAGTTATTTTATTCTGATTGCTTTCTACTTTAAAAATGTTTAATATTTCATGTATTTAATGAAATAAGTTGCCTTTTTTTAAAATTAAAGTTATTGGTTATTAAATAAAATCAGATTCCCTATAATATGTTATAGTTTTTGAATACCGCATTATAAGTATATTGAAAATAAATAATTATAAATTTTCTTTAAAAGGATTGCTTCTTATATCATAAAATTGCATTAAATTTTAAATTCAGCGTTTTCAAAATGCAGATAATCTAAATATCTAAAATTTTTGGCATAATCACTTTCTTTATGGATGTAATAATATTTTTTTTAAAATAAAAAGGCTCATTTTTTCTCCTTTTTTGTAGTCTAATAATTGGAAAATAATTATTCGTCTATCGCAGAAAACACCTATGAAAGGTGATGGGTAGAAAGTTTTATTTAATCGAATGTGCATGTTTGAGACACTCAATAATCAGAGGTTCATTTTCAAGCATCCCAATACTCAAAGGATTTTGAGCAAATTTTTACAATATTTTATATTTAAAATAATTTAATGTTTAAAAAATCACCCACCTCCTTTTCTAAAATATAATATTCGTGATTGCAAAAATCTTTATAAAAGTTTATGAACTATGTTAATTGAGTCAATTAATTTATCAATTAACATCATACAGAATTTAGTTCCTTTTGAACCATTAACAGTGAAGTAAATTTTTTTTTGTCTGCGAGGAGAGTTATAGAAATTATATTGAAGGTATCCCCTTTTTTCACTTCTGAACATCATTATTTAAAAATTTTGGTTTTGTGTATACTTATTCTAAATATCTTTACTCTATTCATCCTTAAACTGCAGAAAAATTGGTTGAGGGGGTAAGTATGTGCGCTATAATCGTATAAAAACGATGTTCTTAACACAGAAAATGACTAAATAGACCTAAAATATGGGGAATACTAAAATAGATACTTAATGAAATTGTGACGTACAATCAAAAATATTTATGAATTAGAAAGAACAATAAACAATCTATATAAAAACTACCTGTACAATTTGAGATCAATCAAAAGGCCGCTTTTACAATTCCCAAGAGGTTATACGCTTTGCTCTAGACGGACATTAACGTCCCCCTCCCCGTTTATTTTAAAAAGAGAAGCAATTGCTTCGTAATAGCTGCTCCAACCAGGAATAGATGATTTCACGCTGGCCTAAATTTTACATAGAGAGGGATATAGCAGCCGAGTGGTCATAGTAGTAAGTTCGTTGCCAGCGTTGTTTCAATCGAGCTGAGTGTCTAAGCCTGATTCCACTTAAGACACGTTGTGTAGCGGGGATGAGGAACGTTAAATTTGTTAGGTATTACGTCTTCCTAATTACCATGATGAGGAAATTATGAGATCTGGGACTAGCAAAGGTGTCGTCCTCCTCACTTGACTATAGTTCAAAATTACAAGGTTCATCACCAATAGCCCTTGTGTTGTTTCTAAAAGACTTGTTGCATTAAATGCAGAAAGATTGTTGCTTAAAATGCATTTTTATTGTATGGTAATCACAAGTAGTAGAGGTGACATAGTTTATTAAAATTTGCTCAAAAACTTTGGTTGATATGATTCCTTCTTAGTGTAAAACCCATTAGTTTGAATCAGCTGATAAATGTTCATATAAAAAGGATTTAATGATAAATTAATAATTGTAATCTCTGGATATGAATTCCATTTAACATATTAAGTTAATGTTGGAGGAATGACTTAAAAACGACGCTTTCAAACTCTAATTTTTCCAAAATTCAGATTAATCTTTTTAAAAGAGTAATACTTAAGATAACAAGACATATTTTAAAAACCATGTCATGATGTTAAAAGTTGAAGAATTAAAAAAAAAAAAATGCATTGTATTTATTCGAGACAAATCACGCGAATATTTTATAACACCACAAATGCAATAATTCTGCTATTTTTTTATTCATATAAAAAAGTCGAAGTTAAAAAAAAAGACAGAAAGAAAAGGAAAGATTGGGCCTTGATTTCACTAAAGACCCGTTGTGTAGCCGGGGCTGATGCACGTTGAATCAGTCGGGGCCCAAAGTCCTCCCATTGGCCTGGTGTGGAAGTTAGGAGAGAGGGTGCCAGCTAAGATTTTTTCATACGTTATTGAAAAATATCAAACATATATATATATATATATATATATATAGGTGTTTAATTTAAGAAAGTATAAGGAATTATGATACTTAAAATAATAAAGTTGTTGTTAGGATAGAAAAGATTAGTAATTAAGTTTATAGAAGGCATCCAAGCGATTGAGAAAACTGTATTATTTGGAGAAAAATGCTAAAAATTAACGCATTTAATACGTTAAACAAAACAAGAATAAAGTATATTTTATGTGTTCCATTAATGATGGCCTTTTAACTGAAAAATATTAGAATATGAAATATTTATTCTCAAGCTTCTATATTTTATGATTATAATTTAATACATTATATCTGTCATCCCAGTGCTATTTTCCTTCAATTCAATGTAAAATAATTTAAATTGTGAGCAATCGTTCGACTAATTTCTCTCTCCCTCTGTGTATATATATATATATATATATATATATATATATATATATATATATATATATATAAAGAAATTAGAAATTATTACAACGGTTGTATATGTGTGTGTGGAGAGAGATGGTGACGCGAGAAATGGAAAACGATGGCCGCAATTCATTGCTGCAATATAGCCACGCCATCTGGCACAGAAGTCTTTTGCATAGTGGCCGAGAAAGGAAAGGTGTCAGTGCATTAGTATCTGTTATAGGAATGGCATGTACCAATCTCCCACTCTGAGAGATACTATAATATCAGATATGACAGAAATCGAGACGATAATGATTGTGGGAGCACGTTTGATGAAAGGCTCCGCACCAGAGGCGGGCATAAAGCACAGTATCAGTCGTTATGAAACTATTCATGATGGATGGTAAGATGGCATCAGTAAAATACAGCAGTAGACGAAAGTCCCAGCTGACGGTATGAGATGTGGCAGTAGTCGCAGGCTCGCGGCCGGCGTTGTTTTCGCCGAGTCGTCGACTCGAGTCCTGATACCTCTAAAGACCCACTGCGTAGTAGGGCTGACGCGTGTTAAATATGTCGAAGCTCCAAGTCCTTCCTCTGGCGTGACGTAGAAGTTCGAAGAGTGAAGTGCTAGCTCAAAAGTCTTTCTCGTCATTCGACTGATGTTCAAAATTACGAGGTCTGTGACCAATAGCTCTCATAATTAATAGCATATAATTAAAGAACTGTGTGAAACGAATATCATAGAAGAACATTGGCAGAGTCAATTCACAGTAACACTGGTGAATCTACGCAATGCTTGCAAGAAGCGTCAATGGGGCCGGAGATCACTGAAGCATGTGTATGTGTGAAGTAGAATTCACATTTCAGAATTGTAAGAAATTCGCTTAATTGTCAGACAGGAGGCTTCCTTAATTTCGATTCTTGATTAAATACTTTTACGTGATATCAGTAAATTAGCTTATTACAGCAATATCACAACACAATTAACACAGAGTAAAATATAAGTTATCGATATATAATTTCAAAACATCCTACCACTACCTAAGTCATTCATCGAGGAAAGCAGTCATATATCTAAGCTAGAGAGAGTCTCGTATGACGCACAACGCCATTTATTCTCTACTTTCAACAACAGAACCCCCCTCAATGGTGGAAGCAAATAATCTGGTCCGATGAATCCATATTTACTCTCTTTCTGGCCACCGACTACGTTTATGTGTGGAGATCGCCCCAAGATATATAACACATCGATCAATAACTCCCGAGTCTAACATTGAAAACAACATTTTTTT
>BMAW01026406.1:267759-279350 GCA_019974015.1 Nephila pilipes
TTTTTTTTTCCGCAAGAAATCTTTTTTGTTGCGAGTAAATAGCGATAAACAGCTTTCTGAATCATCGACTCGTTGCTGTTTTTGTTCCATCGAAAGCAATCGCGGCACCCACTTGGAAAAAACCTTTTTCACTTCACTTCAAAAAACCTTTTTCCTGGTCCGATCGACTTAAAATTTTGACGCGTTTCAAGCAAAGGTTAGTACTCTAGAAAGACCTGGTTACTGGTTTACTACGAGCGCCATCTCTGGGTTAGTCTCGGGAGTTATTGATCGATGTGTTATATATTAATCCTGCTACCCATTGCCGACTATTAAGTATGGATGTGGTTTTTTTTTATGGCTTAGGGTGCAATATCTTCGCGTGGTCTTGGTTTGTTTGTTGTCATGATTGGGAGAACAATAAGCGACTACTATCGGAGCTTTCTGGCCGGTGAACTCTATCCGTTTGTCCAAACTGCCTCCTCTTTCAAAGTGACAATGCCTCTATCTATAATACTGGTGATGTTCAAGTATGGTTGGAAGAGCATGATGTCCAAAAAGATCATATTCGCTGGCCTCCTCGATTCTCCAACTTGAACATTGTTCAAAATTTGGGGGGTTATTTGGAGTCCAAACTCCACGCTCCATTTCCACCGGAGGTCACTTTTTCGGATTTAGAGACTGATTTACACGAAAATTGGCTTCAAACTTGTTTAACTGCTGTACGTGACCATTAAACTTAAATCCCACGTCACATTCAGTCTATAACACAAGCAAATAATGGTTCAACTCTTTATTAACAAAGGTTTTTCTTATGTGTTCGTATTACTTTGTCCCCCCACCGATACACACACACACATATATATATATATATATATATATATATACATATACACTAGTGATCAAAATTAAGGGAATTTGTATATTTTGTAGAACTTCGTGAAAAGAACTGAACGAAATGTAAAAATACTGCTGCAAAATAAATAAAAGTCCAAATTTTGTACGTCGAATACGCAAGCGTATAAGTATATGGGGGCGGAACTAGTCGAAAAATAAGATTTATAAGAGCGCATGCTAAAATCCGCATTTCGTTCGCTATCGCATTTCGACGAATTTCTTGATGTTTTTTGCATCAGTCGCTTATAGTTACAATTATCATTTAGTTGATTCTTAGAGCGAAAACTCTTATTCGCAAAAATCCGTATTTAACCCAGAATATCAATATATCATAAACTGGCAAGATATTCTGAAATTTTTTCATTTCTTTAGCATATTTTTCATACTTTCTCTCCTTTTGATATTACCTTTGATTAAATTTTGACAGATTCCATTAAAGATTTGCTAAAACACCAACAATGAACAAAATGATAAGTAATAAAATGAATAAGACCAATAAACTTGTCTTGTATAGCCCAAGATTTGGATGTAGGGTATGCTTTTATTTAAATCCAAAACATTTTTTTAGTCTAAGTAATTTTAAAACTTATAGTATTATAGGCATAAACTCCAATTAAAATTTTATTGATATCGGTAGTTTTCAGCTTTACTTCGTTAGAGTTATCTTTCAGAGTATTAAAGTCTGAAAAATTTAACTAAATAATTAGGATTACTAACACCTATATTCGTTCAGATCCATTGAAACATAAGAAAGATGTTCCGAATGCACCAACATTTAGTTAATTTGAGAATGATGTCTCTTACATTCAAGACATATTAAAATTTGCAGTAACACAATTATTTAAAAAAAAAACACCTATTTATTATCTTCTTATTTGGTTCGCTGACGGAGTGAAAAGTACTTATCCTAACTCAGGATTTTTGTTTCCATCAGAAACAAAAGACTTAAAAATTCGCCTCCTACATGGGGCTCCCTTGTGATTGAACTCCTTCAAGAAATTTGAATGTCGCACTGAGAAGTAACACGAGAGCTATGGGCGATGGACCTCATAATTTTGAGCATCGGGCAGGTAACGGGAACAACATTTGAGTTCGTACTTCACTCTCCAAACTTCCACACCACACCAACAGGGGGACTCGGAGCTTCGACAGATTTAACGTGCATCAGTCCCGCTGCACAACGGATCTTTAGTGGAATCAGGGCTCGAACCTTTGACTCGACGTAAATAACGCTGGCTACAAGCTCGTGGCCATGACCAATCGCTATCCCGTCCCCACTCCGTCAAAGAACCAAAAATTGCTGAAAACATATACCCCGGTACAGTATTCAGATCATTATTAACACTGAGCATGTACAAACTACATGTACTGTCATATTATTTAGAAGCAGTATAAAGGGGAGGGGAAACCGAAAGAAGACTTTCTACCCGAGAATCATATTTTCGTTTTGTTTGTTTTCATAGAAATGTTTCCTACATCTCGTGTAAGAAAATGATCAAACCTTAGGTCGTGCATAAATTTCGCGGTTAAAAGATAGTAACATACTTTTACATCGAATTATCAAAATGTAGATAATTATTAGCAAATTGTAGTAACCAGTAATTATTAGCAAAATGAAGCTAGTTAATTTTCGAAATCTGATCAAACTAATGTAAGTATGAACTCCACTTGTAAAGAAGAAACCGCTGGAACGGAGTAAAAAATCATGTAGAATCGATGCATGAATATTCAAAAGGACAACCATATTTTATACATGAGAATCATGTTTCCACTTCATGCGTTCTAGTTCTTGAATTCTGCATTAACACATAAAGGGAAAAAGTCGTCAGAAGTGTCACGGATTATTTGAGTGGTAACTGCTTCAGTTATCTTTAACTATACAGCATTGCTTCTGTGGTTAAACAGTGCATTAAAATGCACAAAGAGAATGAATTAACATCATGAATATCATCTTATGAATGAACCTCATCTTATTTAGACAAATTCTGCCTTTTTTTACAACCTTATGATGTGTATGCGTCTCGACATATACCACTGAAAAATAATTCCTAAATTTTTTCATGCCAGAAATGGGTTGGAGAGTGAGAGAATGAATCAATTGGAATTTTTAAGTGATCTTTATTTTTAATACTTTGTGTTCGCGTTATGTATTGAAATTACTATACAAATCCTCTACTATTCAGTTTGTAGTAGACAAATGAAAGAAATGAATACATGAATTTGAAGGCTCAATATCTTCAAATTCTCTGGATGATTTTATTATTTCACATTTACTGACACATAACTTACTAATCAAAGTTATAGACTCTGTACGCACTATACATCCTACCTACCTTACTCAGTGAAAATTTCATCTTTATGCTGTGAGACATTTTTATAATAAACATGAATCTATTTTCTTTTGAATATCATTGAGCTGTTTTAGTAATTGGCAGAATTAGAAAGAATAAAATATTTTTACAATTGAAGAAACAATCAGATTATCATATAAATAAGAGAAGCTATTATCACGTAAACAAAAGTTAAAGAAAGCGCATAAAAATGATCACCTTATTTTGGTATCGTTAAAAGTATTCAATGCTATGATTATTATTTCTTTTTCTAAAAAAATAATGATTTTAAAAATGAATTTCAAATACAGAATAATTTTGAGTAACTAATCTGTACTAGAGAAATTTTTTAATACTTGGCAATCTAAAATGAATATTGACAAGCGTCCAAAGTAGAAAGATATTTACATTAATCAATACCTAAATTTATATCTACTAAATTATTATCTCTATGCGTAAGATTTAAATAATAAAAATAAACTATATTGTTACATCAAAAGCAAATTTTCATAAGTTTTAATGTAGAATGCAGCTGTTGCTTTTCTTCCTAAGGTAATATTTATTATTCACTATGTAATGGTCGAAACCAATGATATATATATTTCCGTAAAAAACTTATAACACCTTGATTTTTATTATTTCTGAATGAATAAAAAAATAATTCACTTTCTTAAATTCCTTAATGAAATGCTCAATATTTTAATGAAAGTTTTCCACAGGCTGATACAAAATTTATTTTTTCTGAAGTTTTCGAAATTGAAATTTGCATGATAAGATTTTTAAATGTATTCGCTAAAGCTCTCTTAGTGCTTAATTTATCAACTGGAAAACTACACAAAGAAATAAATTATGAGGGGGAGGTACTCAAAAAAATACAATTTTAATTTATATTTATTAATCAAAAAAGCAACTTATCAATGAGTCATTTTTAAAATGAATAATGACCTTAATTTTATCAAAATAATGTGTGTTATCACATTACACACCCATAATTTAATCTTAAGAAAGAAAATCCAGTCTTATCCAGTTTTATCTTATTAGAGATAAGCGCCTAATTTAAGGAGTTGTAAAGTGAGAGCATTTCGCCATAGCTTTTCTAACTGCATGTTAAAGCTGTGCAATTCTTTCAACATGTCAAAACCAGAAGTAGGATATTGGGATGTTCGCGGCCTGGCAGAACCCATAAGATATCTGCTCCACTACAAGAATGTTGATTTTGAAGATAAGAGATATTCGTTAGATGATCCTACATCCTGGCAAAATGTTAAATTCACCTTAAATCTAGATTTTCCCAATTTGCCTTATCTCATCGACGGAAATGTGAGATTGACTCAGAGCGTCACCATTTTGAGATATCTCGCTAAAAAGCACGAACTTGACGGAAAGACAGAAAAAGAAAAACTTCGAGTTTCTTTGGCTGAACAACAGATTGTTGATTTTCGAACAAGTTTATCCAGATTATGCTACGATAAGAATTTTGAAAAAATAAAGCCTGAGTTCGTCCCAAAGGTTCCAGTCCAACTGAAACTGGTAGCTGATTTCCTGGGATCAAGAAAATTTCTTGCTGGAGACTGCGTCACTTACGTTGATTTCATGGCTTATGACTGCATTGACTTTTACCGTTACCTTATTCCCAAAGTTCTTGACCAATTCCCGACTCTGAAAGCCTACCAAGATAGGATCAAGAATTTGCCAGAACTGCAAAACTACTTCAAGTCATCAACGTACAGACGCTGGCCTATTTTCTCTTCCATGGCTCAGTTTGGAGGCAAGGGTCCAGAACCAAAATATGAGTAGTTTTTGTACCTTTAACTTCTTATGAACAGCTTTAAGTTTTAAAAAAATTCCTAGACTCCTTTGTGATTCGTAATTTTCTCTTGATTTTTTTTTTTTTATATGCGGCTATGCATTAACAAAAAAAAAAAAAAAAAATGTATCTTTAATACTTCTATTTTTCACTTGCAATAGAACATATACTTCAAAATTTTGTTGCTGTTTTATTTAAAAGAACTTATTCAAGCAATAAAAATATGTCTTTTTTTTATTCTTTCCTAAAGATTTTTTGTGCTTAGTTTACAAGTAAAGTACTATTTTTCTGCATATTTTGTTTTGGTTTATTCTTATACAGGGTGAGTTGAGTCAAAGCGGTATTATTTTTTCCTGTACATAGCATGTCCATTTTTAGTGATAAAAAGATTGATATTCAAAGTAAATTATTAACTAAATTAATTAGTTATCCACAGAATTAATTTATAATGACAAAACACCTGATTTTCCTGAGAATGCAATAGTGGGAAATCTATTTTTTTCACTTCTATGTTAATTTTTAACTTTTTAGTTATTGTTCTGTAATTAATAATCATAGGTTTTGCAACTTTAAAAATTAAGAAAGTATATATAAGTAAGCTAAAAATTAATTCCTTGTGGGCTTCATATATTTCATATTTCTTTACTAATATACATATATTTCCTTATCAAAATGTAAAAGCTGATTATATGTAATAACATATTGCTTTTGTTATAAAACAAATATTTTATGCAAGTAAATAATGAAAGGATTGATTAATTTAATTGCGTTTTATTGTCTTGTTTGATTCAGTATTTCAGTTTGATTTCTAAATAAAAAACTTATAATGTTTACATTTATTTTCAAAAAACTGTTTTCATTTTTTCAAATCTGTAAAGAACCATTAGCATGTTTTAAATATACTTTATATAGAATGGTAATTACTATTTTTTAGTAGAATAATATTTTAGATGTAGGTTATACTTTAACCTTTCTTTAAGGACAATCTTCATTTCAGTACTTTAAATAACTAACAAGAAAAGAAATTTTTATATGAAACTTCTAATTAGACAAAATATGGTAACAATTAATAAATTAAAGTTTGGAGCTCATAGAATTTCGTTCAAATTAACACGCTATTTCTTCTATGAATTCAATCAATAATTTTAATATGTACAGGAGATATTTTAACAGCTATTTTTACAAAAGATTTTAAAATAACAAAGTCTTAAGAAGAACTAAAATCCATTTGGTATTTTTCTTATTTTATTTCGAATTAAGCTTACAAATACGTTGTAAAACAATTTAAAAAATTTTAGTTACCGTTTAAATTTCTTATTTAGAGTTTACTCGCGTTATTTACTTGGAATTTTGGTAAGAAAAAAATTATATCTTAGTCGATTTCAAAATGATTTTAATGTTGTAAAATAATTTTAATATCAGGGAGAAAAAAAAATTACACTATTTTGCAAAAGGAATAAAAAAAATATCTCTATTCTCCTTAAAATACTGTTCATAATAAAGTGAAATGGAGAAAAAATTATGTTGAGTTTTATTATCATATTGTAATTAGCTTTGCCTAAGTTTTAATTTATTGTTAAATTTGTGATGAAAATGATTCCGAAAAATCAGTAAATTATTTTATTATTTATTAAATCTTCACAAAAAATATTCTACATTGCTTAGAGCCTAAATTCATCTAGCAAGACATATTAAATCTAACAATACTTAAAATGCTCCAGGAAGCTAACATTTATATTATTGGTGAAAGTATCTTAAAAAAATCAATAAATGAAATAAGTTTAAATTTATATATCGCATTCAATAATTTTTTTCGCAAAACATTAAATTATGAATTTTCCGAATAAAATTTATTCGGTTTCTGAATCATTTTCATAGAGGAGAAATTTATATATATATATATATATATATATATATATATATGATTCTCATAAAAATGAAAAGTTTACACGACTAAATATTCATTCAACAAATGACATAAAATTAATAAAAACTAATATTTATATGAGTAAAAATCGTATCATATATTATTGTCCTTGAAAATTTTTTTTAGAAAGGACTACAGTGATAAAAGCATTTTAAGAATTTAAAGTCATAAAGTATAAACTCTGAGATTCTAAAAATAAAAAAAGTCAAATTTATTTATTTTACACACACTTATTCCTTGAGATCGTTTGATTTAAATATTACAAATTAATGCATTGTCCAACTATAAAATAAAAATACGACTGAATAAGGTTACCAAAACATGAAAAATAAATTTTAAATTTAAACTCAATTACTTTAAGTTTAATTCTGAAAGATTCAATTACCATTTTTATAAGTTTTAAAAATTTGTAAAAAAAAAAAAAAAAAAAAAATTAGCAATGAATGTTTTAAGCCAAAATTGAAACTTAAAGTTCAATTGCAATAAAAAGTTTAAATAAAATTTGAAAGGCAAAGTTTAATTATAACAATTTGCAATAAATAAATATATTCGAAGGTACTTTTGCAATGTGAATATAATCTGAAAAATATTCATGCTTTGTTTTGAAACGAATTTTTCACAGATCTGGAAAATCATATATAGAATATTTATCTTTGAAAAATACTTTAAATTATAATTTGAAAGAAAAAAAAAAGATCAAAGAAAATATCTCAAAGTTTGTGAATTTATGATGCATTAGTAGCTGGAAAGAACATATTACGTAATTATTCAAATATTTTTTCATTAATAAATTTCCTTCATTGTAATGATGATCATAGAGGCATGTTTGAAATTTATATAAAAAAATTATTATTTCCATGATATTAGCAACTACCTAAACTAACATTTTCAGTTGAAATGGAAACAAAAATTTAAAAAAAAATCTGCAGCAGCGTCTCTTTTTTTATTGCCATTTAAAAATATTTGGCTCGAATATTTGCATAGATTTGAAAGTTAAATTATGTAGGAATTTATTAAGACATGTTTTGGGACTTTGAAAGCACTGTGGAGAAAATAAACGAGTTATTGCCTTTCCCATTTCAATAATTATGCTACTCATTTTACTGAATCACTTCCGAAAATACAACGACCAAAACAATCGTATTGTTGGAAAAAATTTATTTGAATACCACGGAAATAAAAGAGACGGCATGTCTCGTCTAAAGTATGAGAGTGCATGGGATCATAGGAAAGATATTTAGTTTATATTTTAGTTCTTGACCGGCGAAAGGCGGGTTTTTCATGTCTCGGATGTAATTTGTTTTCCGAACCGCTAATGCAGGATAATGATTGTTTGGGCTGTAGGAGGTCCAATATAGTTGTAAATAAATTCTAAATAGTAATTTATGTACATAATTGGCTCGTAGAAATTAATATAAATGTAATAAACAGACACTGCTCTCCTATTCTTCTTAAACCTTTGTATTACTATTCACTAC
The DNA here is from genome assembly GCA_019974015.1 of Nephila pilipes. Classification (NCBI taxonomy): domain Eukaryota; kingdom Metazoa; phylum Arthropoda; class Arachnida; order Araneae; family Nephilidae; genus Nephila; species Nephila pilipes. The sequence goes on from BMAW01026406.1 coordinate 276,178, forward strand.
ACTTATAAGGAAGATAATTAGTAAAAAGTTTGCTAGAACCTGTATTTACCTTTGTTTAAAATATCCCATTAGGAAAGTGATAGATCACCTTGTTCCATTACAATCCAAGTAATGAATCAATTTAAAAAGACGCTTAAAATATGTTATTTTAATTTCACTGTGCCTTTTCTCTTAAACCTCACAAAGAAATTATGCTAATATATTTGAAAAGAATCCAAAATAGAGCAAAATAAAATATGTAGTTCTTTTTTTGGTGTCGATTATCTTATATTCTACAGGCTTTTGTTGAGTTTATTTGAATTTCATTAATTTCAAAAGAATGAGCAGATGTTTCTAGCGGACATACTGCTACTTTAAATTATTGTATTTCAGAAACTTTTTTTTTTTTTAAATTCTACGTAATATTCAGGATAAAAAAACTGAATATTTATAATGAAAAAGTTTAAGTGAAAATCAAGCATTTCAATGCCAGAGAGATGATATTGTAAAAACAGAATTCATTTTTTGACCATGTAATTAATAATTTTGACGAAAAATTTAAACTTTAACTAATCTCTTTCAATTATTACCGAAACTTGTTTACTTTTAATTAAAATGTATTGGAAATTCTTAAGGATCTACTCTATATTTTCTTACATTAAAAGGTTCTTATATCATTCTAAGTGTAGTCAAAAACGTTTTCTCACTTTCTGTTAAAGATGACGAGAGAGAGAGAGAGAGTTAGTTAAAAGAATTATACAATGTCGAAATAAATTAGTTTAAATACCTCTGTCCAACACTAAAGTAAGTATAAAACATTTACTAATTTCGAGAATTAATATTATGTAACAAAACCTACTTTTTGACCCACTTTTAGTATTTTTACAAAAGATTTTTTTTAAAAAAATAATACTAAAGAAACACTTTTCATTCATCGATATAATAAAAATTATAAAAAAGAAAACTAATCTCATTGAGTGAACAAAATTATTCATTTGTTGAGTGGGAGGAACGATGTCTTAAAAGTCAGATGAGCACAGATTAAAACTTGGACCGACAGTAAAATAACACGGTTTGCTGATTAATAAACTTCTTTGAGCCGTAAAACCCCTAACATAGCATAATGCAGATTCTTGAGAAAATGCATTGTCTCTTGACTTTTGTGTCTGGTGAAAATGCGTTTTTCAAGAAAACTTAGCCTTCTTACCCAAAATGGGTCTAATAGACCCATTTCTGTAATGAATTTCATGATAGCTACCATAGACTTTAATTGACCTCGGGTTTTTAAATATTCCTCAAATAGATAAATTTTTTTGGATTATAACTTATCGACTTGAAGAATTTTTTTTCTTAAAACAGAATTGACATTTTATCTAACTGGATCTAATCAACCCACCTCACTAATACTCACATAAATATATAAAAATAAATTTAATGCATTTATAAACTGCGTTTCAAATAATGATTGATTTATGTCACATGATGGAGGATTGTTCCTCATTTGATGTTCAGCAGGATATGACTTTTGTTTTACATGTGCCGAAAAAGAATAAATCGGTGATTCTTTTAACCTCTCAGCAGATTTTGGATAAGGTAATAAAGAAACGAAATTTGATTTTGTATAGTAGTATTTTGTATAGGAAACTAATGGGACGTAGTAGATACTACTGATAAATTAGCTACCGCATGTACATATTGTTACAAAAAATTTCCTCTGGGCGTGTGTGGGAGTGCACATCAAATCTAATTCGGAGGATAACGACAAATATTACTTTATTCGTAAATATTCAGGACGACACACTAGTAGCAAATCTTGGACATTAGCCGCATAAACAGAAAATACAGGACTTATACAGATCAGCAACAGAAAAACATACAAAACAACACATACAACGTTCCGCTCACCAGCTTAATAGTTCTCACTGCACACAAATCTCCACAGTATTGATCGGCACTTGAAAGGCAGGATCCAAAAGCAGATACACGTTGCTTCTTCGCAAATTCACCCGGAACGCTCTACTTCAATTGCCTACGGCTTTCAGTCGATCCCGCGATCGATCTCCTCAAAAGAGTCTCCAAAGACAGACTTTCTGTAACAGTTCCACTAGATTCAGGCCGAATCTCCAGCAGATTCACTCGGCCACAATTCTCCGATCGGTCTACAAAGCAGACTCCACAGGCAACTGATTCCTTACACAGGCCGATTTCTCCTCGACTGTAGCTCTCAGCGTATTAAAACCTTTACTGGTCAGGCGTGACGTCACATGAGAAAATTCACGAAAGGTCTGCAACTTTCTTCCTTATCGATTTTTCGTCTCAGTTCCAGCACCTTCGAGTACTTTCCATTTGTCGCCAAAGCCACCAAGTTTCTCACCAAGTCGCCAATTGATAGCCAAATCCGTCGCCAAAGTGAAGGGGTCAATGCTTAAACTCTCTCTAAACAGGAGACATCTCTGTAAATCTATATTTTCCTTTATAAGAGAAGTGTTGCAGGGAAGCATCAATTCATATTCGTAACAATATAAAGAGAATGGGTGATGATCTCTGTTTATTATGAAATGTAAATGATCTAGATACATTAACTAATACTTATGTATCCTTCTTACAATCAAAATGATGCCAAGCTCTACACAAAATATGCCTTTTTTATAAAGGAACATGGAAAACAACTTCCACAGAAATATTAAGATGTAAAAAACCAGTAACAATAAAAAAAACTACTTTACAGTTTCAACAAATGAAAAACCAGAAAATATCAAAACATCTATAGCAGGAGGGTATTTAGGATACTGTCCGAAGATAGTACAAAAGAAGCAAATGAAATATGCCGCATGATTAGCTTTTCTTTGCTGAGAGCTTATAAATTTGTATTGTGAGTATTATTTGTCGTAAAAATGTATCCAGGATAATGTATATTAAGCACAGTGAATTTTAATTTAAAAAATCATATTACCTTCAAAACTTTTAAATACATAACACTGCTTGTACAAAGAAGATTAGACGAGGGGTGGGAGAAAGAAAAAGGCAGGCAGAGGAGTTTTAAAAGGTATAATCACAAAAATAAAATAAATAAAGCTGTATAAAAATGTTTGTTATGACAGACTTAATATAAATCAAAGTGAGCTTATTAATTTATTATAATTATATAATTATAGTACATATATATATATATATATATATATATATATATATAT
>BMAW01026406.1:294102-373721 GCA_019974015.1 Nephila pilipes
CGAAAAATAATTATGAATTCATTAGAATCTACAGCTTAATATATAATATTCAACATACTTATGGCATTTAACATTATGGGATTTGTGACCATAATAGTGACCCTCTCTTCGCAATGTTGACTTTTGCCGTTTTTGAGAGACATTTTTTTTCATTTGGAGATTTTTCACCTGTTCCATTTGAAGACTTGTGTCTGTTTTTTATGTTAGCTCTTTCTACGTTCCATCATTTTCTTGAAAAAAGCAAGGCTAGATTTGGCTCTAGCGCCATGAACTTTTATTTTCACTCACTCACTCCTAAATTCTCATGCGTGTGAATTACGTCGTTTGAATATTTTCGGACTTCAAAATCTTCACTTCTGCAAGCATTTAATTGTATTGTTGACATGTTTAATTCTGAAGAAGCTGATCTTTCTGATAGTAAGCAGGGGTCATCCATTTCACATGTGGCTTTCAGAGCGCCAACTTTTTGGGAGAAGGACCCTGGACTTTAATTTTGCTAAATCGGATCCTAATTTATGATGTCTGCTATTACGAGCTATTCTACTAAATTTCAAGCAGGTATTGCTGCCTTCCTCTCAAACGTTCTATCGTGGGGATGTTGTTTTCAATAACCCTTGGATGCAATGGTCCTGGAAGTAGATTCCTAGCTCCAGCCACACACTCTCCTTACACATCATTTGCAGGTCTTAACGATTTGCGACAGACTGGCCTGCTTTCGCTCTTGAGCCATAAAACACAATCAATATCGGCAACATTTGAGATTTATCGTCCTCAGCGCAACCTCATTTTCTATACGGCCTTGAGCTGGACTTTCAGAATTCGCATTAGCAACCTCAATTTTTCTTTGGCCTTGTGCTGGGATATAGCAAACTCTCATTAGCCATCAGTGCAGCTACTTTGAATTCTATATTGCTTAGCACTATACTATCAAATCTCATATTAATCCTCAGGGCGGCTGCTCACTGTTCTCTGTAGCCTTGTACTGAGGTCGAAAACTCAACTTTCTTCTTTATAGAGGTGAAGAAAACTCGAGTTATATTGTTATATAGAACTACTTCTCAAGTTAAAGTCTTCAGTGAAAAGTCGAAATGACTAAAACTTACGATGTACAACTTCTTGCTATGAATACGGTTTGTGTGGAAATCCATGAGCAAATATTATGCAATTTGATACAAACACCGCATTTCTTGTCACCGTTTGAAGCCAGTTCATTTGCTTCTAGACGCAGTTACCAAAGAGACATCTTCTGTTGTTCCTTCTTCTGATGTTGATACTCTATATGGTAGCCGTTCCCGTCCTGTAGTCCGACTCCAGACTTTACTGCCTTCGTGAGTGCGGGGGGAGTACTGTGGGGGCTTGTGATCGCTCAACTTTCAAGCCAGCCGTCACTCTACCACTACGAGAAGAGTCAGCCATTCTGTCAAAGCAAACAAGCTGAAGTGGTTGGAAGCCGAAGTGAACTCAATTCTTTCTGCTACCCACTATTTAAATCAGCACTGGAAAGAGAGAGAATATCAACTCTTCCTTCTATTACTACTCTACAGAAAGTTAAGATCCCATCAACACCCAAGTACAACGGAGAAAAGCACTGAAACGAGCTTGAAGGCCACCCGCGCAGCTTAGGCGCTCAGATAAAGAGCAACTTGCGTGCAATCGAGAGAGATGAACCGCAAAAGGAAGTTGCTCGGTTCTCTAATCTATTTTGTACTTTTTTCTTTGTTATTTCACTAGTTGTCAGGTCGTTATGTTTTTTCTCTATTTAAACTTCTTTTAAATGTTTTTAATAAAAATATTGTTATTATTGGTTATGTAACAATATTTCAGGCATCGCAAATCTTCACATAATTATTTCCAGATGCAAATACGGAGGAAACAGTTCAAATACGGATGAATTAAAATAATATCTGTATTTGTGCAGTTTTCTGATAGCTGCAAAATTAATGTGATCATTTTGCGAAAAAAATGTTAAATTGAAGCTGAAAATCTCAACTTGGCAACAGCTAAATATCAAATGATTATTAGAAAAAAAGATAAATGAGGTATGACTTAGTTTATTGAATAACATCTTAGTTCATCTATTTCTACAAGACAAGCAAATGGTATTCATGTCACATTTTTCCTTCCACACAATATACGTTAAAGAGTATGAAGAAGGTAATTTATTTAAAATAATATATGTCTCAACTTTCTAATGATAGTATATATTTAAACGAATACATACCAAACTTACTATTTATACAATTGGATCAATATTCTCACCCAAAAACAAACTGGACGTAGGTTTTTAACAGATAATTTTTTTTTTTGTAAATTATATGTATATTAATACTATAATAATTAAAATGATATAGTTATGAGAGTTTTTTTTTATAATATATAAAATGTTTAGAAATTTATTTAAACAGTTTAAGGGGGGGGGAGTGCTAAATATCCATGGAAAAGTTTATTCATACAATTAGACAAAGACAGGAGGTATAAAATACTCATAATGTTTTTTATTTGATTAAAATTGATTGCTAATATATGTATGTGTGTTGTACTAGGAATTTAAGTAACTGCAGCCCACTAAATATCATTTATCAATTTTCCTCTTCACATAATCAGCCTGTGTCTTGTCTTCTCCCACATCTTATTCCAAAAACTTCCAGTATGATGACCAACTTCCTTAAAACATCTTTTAGTGTATCAGTTTTATATTTTTCTTATAAATCGCTTAGTAGTGGAATGTATATTTATTTAAATAAATCGTTTGCTATAATTGCTTCCGTAACTTCTTTGGAAAATAGAATTTGTGAGAAAAAATAATAATTTCACAATTCGAATTCTATCTTGGAGTTTGTAGTATGATGACCTGATTCATATTTTATTGTATTAGTGTTCGTAAAACAAAGGACGTGTTACCTAATGTTGATGTTACTACTTTAGAAACTCAAGGAATATTGAGAACAGTGTAGGTTATTTTAAGAGTATAAAGATCTGATTAGTTTTAAATCTCCATTACCTAAAAAAATTGTGTATTGAAAAAATTGATAAATTATTTTGATATCATTATTTTGGAAATGATTAGAATTGTGATATCAGTATCATTTAGATTATTTGTATAATGTAAATTGAAAATAATACGAGCCATCAAAATTTCAAATAATTTTTTTCAGAAAAGTTAATCCATTCAATTTGTAAAGGAGAATGTACTCCTCTCAAAATCAATCGTTCCAGGTTATTTATACATTACAAAGAGCTTGATATTTTATGCTGTTATTTATTTATAAAGGAATGGATTTTTTCCCCTTGAAAGCAGATAGAATATTCTAGTTATTTTACGATAAAAAACAAAACATTTACAAAGAGTGATGGAATTTCTGTTAAATCTTTTCTTGTCTTAGAGATTAAAACAAACACCAGATGGCAACACATACAAAACTATGACGCTTATGCAATCTTACAAGAATAACTAAAATGTACAAAGCATAAAAAATGAACTATTTAATAATCAGAGCCACCTAAAATCAGACCAGATCCTAAGTAACTTGTAGCGTTGGGTCCCCTTGCTTCAAATATTGTATCAAATTTTGGACTTTTGATCGAATTAAGATTTTTATCGCAAAAAGACAAAATTATAATTCAGACTTTTCTTTATTGATATTCATTCACATGTAAATTATTACATATAAAAAGTTATAGAACTAATCTTGTTTTCTTTTCAGAGCAATTTCTAATAACTGCTGAAAAATATATTGTCTGCGCAGTCTTGCATTATATATTTAGTATGACCAGATCATTCAATCTATTTGGACCCATAGTCGATATTTAGTTATTTTCAATTTTGTTTTTGAGGGCACAAAATGAATGATCCCCATGTGTAACAATTACAAGAATCTTACAAAAAATTATTACTAGATTTAAAAATAAACTTTCAATTTTCATTTTTTTAAATATTTGAGATTGTTTATGGACTGTGGAGAAACTTCGTTAAAATTAGCAGCATAAATCGTTCTTAAGTACAACATTTCATCAATCAACTCTGTTTTAATATCAGTTGAATATAATTCTTGAAAATGCCAGGTCTGCTTTTAGTTATTCTTTCATCATGTACAACGAAAATTCCCATAGAGTTACACACACGAATTTATCGGTAAATTCTCTCATTACATTAAATTTGTCTTTTACTGTGTCAGTTGCATTTCTTATAATCCAACTAAAAGCATTTGATGAGAATTTCTGTTCATATTCAGCCCTAATATTGTTTCCGACATTATCATCAGATTCAAAGTAAACCCAATTAAGTCTTTAAATTCTTTTCTCTGTGAATTCAGACTGTGTGCTCTGTTTTCTACGTCATAATCGTAGCTTTTTTAATCGAAAAAGATTTGATCCAAAGACAGATATATAGTTAAATCTCGAATTAAACTTCCTATATTTTGCATTGCATCTGACAACGTCATTTCACAATCTTGAAAAATTGCGCTAAAATAATTATTTGAAGATTAAATATTTGACTATATTTTTATCACTAGAATTCTTTCGAATAAATTGAAATACTGTTTGATGCCAAGTAGCTCAGCTTTGGTTTCAACAGTCAAATTGGTTTCAAGTACACTCATTGCTTCAAGAATTTGTGCTCAAAGAAGTAAGAGTGGGATTGCTACTAAACTTGGCATGAAGGTACGTGACAGAAAGATACGTGAATGATTAGAAATGCAGCGTGATTGCGCATTGCATAATGCCACCAGAGGGTGTTGAATTTCGTTCTCTTTGGATTGTAAAAAAGATAAGCAGAGCTCGTTTAATCTGTTGCAAGGAGACTCTTTTTAACTAGAGATGCTGTTACGCCACCATTGGATACAATATGAGCAGCTGTCAGAGTTCGTGAGTGGAAGAATCATAGGAATGATAAAACCAGGTGGTCAGCTCGGTGAGTATCTCTCCACTTAGGTCGTTCTGACTTTACTGTGAAGAGGTGTTGAGATCAGTGGACAAGAAAGAGGTCTGTTACACGGTAACCAGGCTCAGGACACCCTCTATAGACCAATAGTCTAGAAGACCGTCACATCATAAGACACGCATGCATAGCGCCAACTGTCACGTTGTCCACTAACCATACACAGGCAGCACCTTCACTACGGGCCTCTGTGTCAGTCCGTACCATCGCAAGGCACCTGGCTGAAGGACAGTTGCTATCGCAATGCCAATTACGTGCACTGCCATTGACACCCACTCACCTTCGTCACCGTTTGGAGTGGTGTCGCGCTCGAAGGGATCGGACTGCAACCGAATGGAATCAGGTAGTCTTCAGCGACGAATCCAGATTCAATTTGGGCAGTGATGATAATCGTGTACGTATGTGGAGGCGTCGTGGTGAACATCTCAATCCTGCTTTCTCTGTATAGCGGCACATCTCTACCACAAATGGTGTGATGGTATGGGGTGTCATAGCATACGACACATAGTTACCCCTAATATTGATCCATGGCACCATGACAGCCCAGAGGTACGTTTTGACATTCTTCAGCCATATATGTTGCCACTCATGGCAGGACATCCATTAGCCATTTTTTAACAGGACAAAGCTCGCCCACACACAGCAAGGGTTTCACAGGACCGCCTCCGCTACATTTCCACCCTTTCCTGGCCTGCTCGACCCCCCAGATTTGTCAACGATTGAGCATATCTGGTATAATTTAAGATTGTTGAGAATCCGTGATCAACGAGGATGGTAGCGGATTAGCCTGCTTTGGCTCTTGGGCCATAAAACCAGACAGTCACTCACTACGTGGATGGTAATCACTTGGGTATAGTGGGCGAACCATAGCTGTCCTGCATATGTCAAACCCACGTGGTATACCATCCATGTAGAGAGTGACTGTCAGATTTTTTTCAAGGATGGCAAGTTGGATAGTCTACGAGTTTGGTCGAATTAAAGGCTGTGGAACGAGATGTTGCAGGACATCATATGGGACTTGTATACCTCAATGCCTGACCACATCATGTCACGCTGTTATTCTAAAGATGGCTCAACAGGGTACTGAAACCTCCATTCATTTGTAATTTTTCCTACAGTAAATGATCATTTTGCTTTGATTTTGTTATCTCTTACTTACATCAACATTGTTCTTGAGTATATAAAATTTCGTTTTATTCTGACCGCTCTTTCTTTGTGCCCAAATTTTTATGGTAATGATTGTACTATGTCAATTTATTTTGACACACTTTTAAATATTTTTGCAAATGATCTAATAGTCTCAATTCTAACGGACCATATAGTTGTTTATAAACTGTGTAGAGACTGACCAGTACTGTTTTTAAAAAACTCTCAGCATGAAATACTTTCACAGAAAATAGCCTGTAATCTCTGTACACAACAGAAAAGGTTACGACTTCTTTACATCAAGAGGTTTCCTGTATAATTTTTGATTCTTCAAAGTGAACGAATCTAAAGAAACTTTCGTAAATTTCCTAACAATTAGAACTTTATCTATATAAAGATAAATAAAACATATCTGCTCCATGTGTGCTTCATCAAGAGTTACATTGACAATGATTGCCAAATATGTGAAGACTCTGAATTTTTCCAAAATATGATCCACTAAAGCTTGCCCACAATGAGATAAAAACTCTTTGTGAATGTCAACGAATAAATAAAATACTTGTATTCTCTCTTTTTGAGATTGCAAAGTTCTTTTCTTTTTCCAGATGCTTAGGCAAGCAATCATCGTGTTTGCCTAATATCTTGTGGCAATTTTAAAAGTTTGCAATTAAACATGGTAAGTTCTCAATTATTCTGACTCCAAATCGAAAGATTATGAAATATCACACTAGAAAGGATTGAACACTCCTGTCAACAATAATGGTACTTTATTTAAAATCATTTAAAAAGGACAATTAAGAAGTGTGTGAGAGAGAGAGGACGGAAAGACAGAAGAGAGTGCAGTGAATCTAGAATGTGGTTCCTCTCTCATTCCCTTCGCTTGCTTTGCTTTCAGTACTAGCTTAAATAACGTTAGCAGAAGGACTACAATTTTCTTCGACTTCACTTCATTTGCATATGCTTGCCTGGCCAGTATAGCCTGCTCGTCCTCACAGTGGTAGAGCAGCAGAAGGCTGATAGTCATTAGCAGTCGCCACAAGCCCCACCCCTTTTCAAAAAAAAAAAAAAAAAAACGCCAAAGGGAGGATAATCAATAAGATTACTCTGTCCACGCAACTCTAAACCTCTTTCGACTAGAAACAAAATCACGTCTAAATAACGTGTTAGCAGCTTTTTTCGGTTTTCTATTTCATTCAATATTTTATTTTCAAGCATGTTACTGAATAATGGTTGTCCTGATTTTCTCTTTGGAGTTAACGCCATTTTAAGTAGTTTGTTCTATGTAAAACACTTTTTTCATGATCGGCTACTCTAACATAAAGGTTAGGTCGGACATAATTTGGAAATCGACCTTCAATGTCAGCAAAACTGGATCGTTGATTTATTGGTTGAGGTGGTAAGCAATATAGAGCTGACTAAAATTCACTCCATACTAATCAAACTCTGGTAACAAACTCATTGTTTTTCATTATGGATAAATTGAAAATTTTGCGCCCAATGTGTCAGCAGATGGAGTTCTAGAAAATGTAATTAAATTTTGGTTTATGACATCTTCTGGAATACTTTGAGATACGATAATATAAAATGAGATTTTTCCAACATAAAAAATTAATTCTGCATTACACTCAAGTTCATTGCTTGATACAGACCAATATTCTGATGCTAGCAAATATTTTCTCATAATTTGATCATCATTAAAAATGTCTTCTTCAAAATGGTGTTCTAATTTCGTCATCTATGAGTTGTCCTCTTCTTTTGAATTAATCATTTCATCACTTGAAATTTTATTTTAACGTTTTTCAGACGTTTTGAAAAAACCCTTCTCCAAAGTTTGACATCCCTTCATTTGTTTTTATGCTTTTCTTTTCTCTCCTTCCTTTTTATCCCGATTTATGTTGATAACTCCTTATATAATTTTAAAAATATATTTATTTATTTAATTATAGTAATGTAAAATAAGAGTTACAAAAAAAATTACCAATCAAGTGTAATGATAACAGAACTGCAAAAGTTCAATATGTTAATGGGGATATTACAATCTGCTGTGAGAGAGTGTAACTTAAAGAGATTTATAACTTGATTCAAAGGTGACACCAACGATAATTAAATGGGAGATGAGTGCAGGTGCGATGCACCTAAATACGATCAATCGATCGATGAATAAGATGCTTCCCAAAAAAAGGAATCGTTTTAAAGGCGGAGACACTGTTTTATCGTTTTATAAAGGAATGGAAAAGCTGGGTTCGATTTCTATCCCAAACTACAAAATTCTAATAAAAAGCACAAACACTTTTCACTCATCCCCGCACTCTAAGTTAAATTACTCATACAAGACGATTAAATAGTTTTTGCCTCTCAAGTCACCTTTATCACACAAATCATTCTATCACATTTTCACAACACAAATTTAAATAGCCTCAATGAACTCAATGAGGTTAAAAACTGCACATAAATATCAGAACTTTAAAAGTTCAAGATCCAAATGTTGTGTATTAAAATCTTGTGAATGCTGTAAGTATCGAATTTGATCATGGCCCAATGGCTCAGTAAGTCAGGGTCCGGAGTATATACCTCGCTTGCATTGCCTTGTTGTCAACTTTGTTAATAATACTGCACAAACCTTTTAAAGTAGAAGTGGAAAATAAGTAATAAAGTTACACATCTTTTATGTAAACTAGTATCTGAAAACGAAAAAGTTACAAAATTCACAACCAGCTGAACGACGGTAAGGAATATAAGTTGTTTAATGTTTGGTGACCATCATGCATTGAAATGGAATAAAATTTGAAATAATTCTCGTTTACTTCATTCATTATCAAATGAATATAGGTCGAAAATTCGATTACTCAAAATAGATAACCAGCTCCTACCTCCTCTTATGGTTTCAAAGGTCAGGTGAAAATAAGGAGTGAGAATTAGTAAATGTAAACAAATGAAATATTAAGAAATTTTCTTAAAAAAATAGGAGTAAATATATTTATTCAAATGCACAATCACACACATAATCAATATATAAATAATATATAATACCAATATATATATATATATATATATAAAATATATATATATATATATATATATAAACAAAACACAAATATTACATTTCACAAATATGTTACATCCTAAGAATATCCAAAACAAAAGCAAAACAATTCAACAAGAAAAATCTAAATATTTTCGGAAATAACCAAAAATCAAATTATTCAAGCAAATCAAATAAAAAATAGTCAAACAATCTAAAATGTAACACTCTTTCGGAGGCGCATGATCTCTCAGATGCAAGCCTTAAAAACATTTGTTTTTCTCCTGGAAATCGGATTGCGACGACTTTGACTTTCACAGTATCTGTCCTTTGGGTGAAGTTCCATTCGGGACTTTAGTCATTCTTGTTTTTCTGCAGTAGAAGCTCCCGCATTTGTTGTTCATTCGAAGTTCTGCGTCTGTCAAATGCATGCGACTTATAATACTATCCTGCCATTTCTTTTTTCCAGCTCGGAGTCTTTCAAATAACGATTAGTTCAAAACGATACTTAGGTTTAAATAATCATGACGACTTGAAAATCGAGTAAAAAATTATATATTTAGTGAAATAAGCAAAAACGGCGTTCTGCCTAATATGCAACTAAAAAAAGCAGAATGACATAAAATTTCTGTTCAAAATGCATGGAATACTTTTGCTCGGAGTATGCGTTATGATGTGCAAAAATTGTTCAATAGGAGAATCTAAAGTTGAATATGATTTTGGCAAATAAATAAGTGTACTTTTCCATTTCCATGTCATCTTCTTGTACAATTTTATTTTGTATTTATTTGTATGCTTATTCTTAATTTGTTATTCAATGTTGTATTTTATGAATTTTTTTGTGTGTATTTTTATATATATTTTGTTTTTTAATTTGTTTTCAATTTGTCATTGTAATTGAAGTCTTGTATATTGTATTTTGTACACCCGAAGTTTTATTATACACATTGTATTATTAGAAGAAATAAAGAAATTAAAAAACAAAATAAAAAAGGGAGGTAGAACACCTCCCCAGGTGTAGGGGAGATGTTGAGGGGAACTAAAAATATATATACGAGGTGTGGCGAAAACAACGAGACTGACGCTGCAAAACATTTTATTATGATGCCATACACATTTACTTATTATCACCTTCAATATACACCCCTCCTTTATCCCTATAATGCTCTATGCGAATCTTCCATTGTTCGAAACAGTGCTGGAAGTCTTCTTGTGTCAGCTCCTCCAGAACACGTGTAGCTTCTCTTTCACAGCTTCAGTGGACTCAAATCTTGTTTCTTTTAATGCAGATTTCCCCTTAGGAAACAGATATAAGTCGCATGGCTCAAGGTCCGGCGAATAAGGTGGATTGTCTAACACTGGGATACTGTATTTGGCTAGAAACCTCTTGTGGAATGAGACGGCGCATTATCTTGGTAAAAAAATTTCCTTACGGATTCTTTGTCAATTCCTACAAACTCAGCAATCGCACAAATACTTAACCGGTAATCATATCGAACCAGATTACCGATTTTTTCGATTTCGTCATCTGTTTTTTAATTAGAAGAGCGATCATATTCAACGTCTTCTTGGTCATCGTGAAAGCGCTTAAATCACTCAAACGCATGTGCACGTGATAAACATTCCTTGTCATTCACTTCTTTTAATAAATTATAAGTTTCAGTAGCAGTTTTTCCAAGTTTCAAGTGAAATTTCACAACAATTCGTGCCTCAACTATCATTTTTCCAGTGAAACAAAAAATAACTCAATGTGAAGGAAGGTTACAGGTATACAGGCGCTGCATTCGAAACAGAAAGCTTCATGTTAAACAGCTGTCGGTCGCTGGCGTTTGAAGCATGCGTACATCTTCTGTAGAAGCGTCAGTCTCGTCATTGAATAGCCACACCTCGTATTTCCTTTAAAAGTCAAGCGAAATATTTTATGTCCGAACTGCATATCTCATATACAACGGCCCGATGGAGAGAAATTTGACGCTCACCCGACGTCGTGTTAAAAATCTAAAACCTAGAAATTCAAAACAAACAAATTGTGACGGCTCTATCCACGACCTTGTCACTAGCAGTCCTCTAGGGGAATTTTCAGTCCTTAGAAATTATTTTTATTAGAATGCTTCCTCCAAAGAAGAGAACGTGATCATGATAATTAAGACTGATATATATATATTGTATAAGCTTTCAGAGAGGCAGAGAGGGAGGCGAGATAGGATAGACTTGTAGATGAGCTGTCAATAAAATAAGTATTTTAGAGATGTTGACCTTTCCTTCCCATCCTTCCGACCCTTCACTATTACAAAATAAATAACCAAACTAATTAAAATTCAGAAAAATGGGGAAAATGTAATTAATACTGGTCCATACTTTGGAATCGAATAATGTATTTTTATACCATTAATTACTGATCAAACCATTACACTTCAGTGAATTATATTACATCAATATAAGAATAAAGCAAAATTTAGAAATTTAATCATAGAAATAAGAAATAAGGTAAACATAGTACGAGGATGGTTCAAAAAGTACTTGTATTTGAAGACAGGTGGCCTCATTAAGGTAAATTGTTGTTACCATTAGGTGCTACAATCCATTAAACATTACTGAAACTTTGACATTGATTAATAAGTTAGTTTTTATTTGGTCATCGTTGGCTGCCAAATCAAAATTTGATTGCTTCCGCACCGAGTTGTCATTGTTTGTGTGAGACCTGGATTCATTATTATGCATCAGAAATCAAGCAAAAATCAAAAGAAGGCGCGAATTCCAGAAACGCGAAGGTACTCTCATTGGCTGGAAAAGTTATGACAAAGAATGTTTGAGATGAGGAAGGCGCCATGATCACGAATACGAGTGATGAGATCTGGTGAGTCATGATGCTTACTTCAAACAAAACATTTTCATTGCTACATGCAACATCTCTTGGAATTTCTTGGCCCTTGAAAATATCTTCAATTACAATACAAAATACCAATATACACTTAACTAATCATATAAAACATTTAACACCAATTAAAAACCTTAACTATAAAGAATAAAATTACAGATGCTTCCCTGGCCACCATTCTCCCCTGACCTTTCACCAATTGAACACATTTGGGATGTGATTGGACGCCATTTGAAGACTATGTCACATTCAGAAGAGGAGCTGTGCCAAATGGTTGACAGGGAATAGAGTGATATTTCTTAGGACGGTACTCTCATTGACTCGATATCTAGACGTGCTACTTCGTGTATCGCCGTTCACGGTGGTCCTACAACCTACTGAGCCGATGCTTTTCTCGCTCTATATATATATATATATATATATATATATACCTGGAGGATGGGAAATCACATAGCAATGCATGGTCGGAAACACTTTCCTGACGCGGTAGTGAAGACACAAAACACAAGAATGACAGGACAGAAATAAGAGGAGAAAATATGTTTATAATTCTTTGTACAGTAGAAGTGCTTAGAAGTCTATGACTGGTGCACGCTGTAGATGACGCTACGTAAACCGAAGCATCAGATGACTTACGTTTGACCTACGTTTCCAACTGAATGCAACGTACATTTAACAGGTCGCAGGATGGAACGTTACACGAACGCCGATTTCACTGATATGTATCTGGCATAAGGGGCCGCTGATTGCAATGGACGAGCCGCACAGTGGTTTTACGCCCAACGTTACCCCAGGAAGCAAAATCCCAGACAGATCTTCTTTACACGCTTGCACTAGAGATCGTCCCACAGCGGATCCTTCTTCATGAATACAAAGGAAAGTGAGTGACGAGTAAGAACGCCAAACTACGAGGAGACTGTGCTGTATCTGGTATAGAACAATCCATGTATCATTACTCGGGCAATCGCCAGTCATGTCTCGATTTCTCGTATGACTTTATGGCTGATACTGCATACTAATGACATGTACCCCTATCACATCTAACGACAGCAGTTTCTGCACGAAAATGATTTCGCTCCACAATTAGCCTTTCCACGTTGGTATGTAGAGATGTGCGCAAGAGATCCCCGTTTTCCAGACATCGTTTTGTTCACTGATGAGTCGACTGTCACCCGGGAGGGAATCCTCAATTCACATAACACCCATGTGTGGTCAGAGGAAAACTAGCATGCAACAAGATTCCGTGCGTCCCAGGAACGGTTTCAGTAAATGTATGGGACGGCATCGTAGGAGACCACTTTTTCCGGTCATATTTGTTGCCCGAACGTCTGACAGGTGCTAACTATCTGCTATTCCTTCAGCAAGTATTGCCGCAGGTTTGGGACGCACGCACATATCCCTGAAATGCGTTCTTCCATGTGGTTTCAGCATGATGGGCCCCTTGCTATCACAGCATTGACTTTCGTTTCCTCCTGAATGCAACGTACATTTAACAGTATGGTGGATAGGTGCCAGTACATTGGCCCGCTCGATCACCAGACCTAATTTGATTACTTCTTATGGGGATACGTCAAGTCACTGATGCACGGAACTCCCGTTAACAGTGCTAGGACCTTGTTGCACACAACGCAGCTGCTACTGAGGAAGTCCGGCAACTCCTGGTATTTTCGCTAACGTTCGATCTTCTATGCGCTGGAGATGTGAGGACAGCATCAAGGCTCGGAGTCGTAATTTCGAACACCTACTTTGATGACGATCGTTGCATCCTTAAAGTTCTTTTTCCTTAGTTTTTAGTTGAACTAAGGATAATAAACATGCTTTATCCTCTTATTCGAGTCCTGTCTATCTTGTGTTTTGTGTTGTCACTACTGCTCCAGCAAAGCGTTTCCGGCCATGCATTGCTATGTGAAAAATTGAATGATTTATTTCAGAGTTATATAGTTACAAAGTTACGAGCTCAATAAGGTGTTGACCCACCTCTAGCCTGGATGCAAGCTGCCACACGATATGGCATAGTCCTGGCATATAAAGCTACCTGGTGGTCTCCTGCGGTATTTCTTGCCAAATTTGTTCCAATTGTCGGGCTAGGTCATCAACATACCCTGGTAGATGCAGTCACCTTCCCATCATATCCCAGACATTCTCGATTGGAGAGAGATCTGGCTGGACAAGGAAGCGTTCGACAAGCTGTAAGACAGTTCATAGCAACTCGTGCCGTATGTGTTCTGACATTATCTTGCTGAAAAATAAAGTACTGCAAAAAGAACGGTAGCAAAACAGGTTTCAGAATGTCGCTGTGCTGTAAGTGTACCACTAATGACGACCAAAGAGGTCTAGCTATAAAGGGAAAAGGCACCACAGACCATAACTCCTGGTTGAGGTTCTGTGTGGCTTGCAATAATGAAAGCAAGATAGGCACGCTGCCCTGGGTGTCCTTAATCATTTTTCAAAAAAAAAAAAAAAAAAAAGAATGTAAAGCTGTCAAAATGTTTTTTAATTGATTTTGTTACTATTGAAATATCTTAAATATACACATATATTTTTGTCTTAAGTATTTTATGATTCAAATTTGTGCTTCAATAGATAAACGAAATTATTTTTAAAAGAACTGTTCATTTGGAATCTCATTTCCATCATTTTCATCAGGAATTTCATCTCTAAATATGTTTTGATTAAAATTACTTGTCAGCTAATATTTTAATTCCACACATTACCTAATAATGTCACTGTTAAGCTTTTCTCTTTGGTTATAAATTCCACAAGAAATCATTAAAATTTAGCATAAGAAAATTCTCAACAGCGCTAATAAAAATTATTGTTTAGATTCGTGATGTTACCATCTTGTAAAAAAGTAAATCACAGTTTTTATGGAATGCCCTTTGTAGAAAGTAAAAAAAATTAGATAAAAAATTTATAGCTCTTGTGTGTGTGTGTTTGTGTGTGTGTGTTTGTGTGTTTGTGTGTGGGTGTGTAGTGTGTGGGTGTGTAGTGTGTGTGTGTGTGTGTGAGAGAGAGAGAGTAATTTGTAAGAATAATTAATGTTTTTAATACTTACATAGAAATTTGCAAGTGAAGATGTAATTGTGGCCACTTTTCTCTGAGTAAGCTAGAAGGTATTCAAAACATTTTAGCATAAAATTCATAAATAACAATTGTTTAAGTTCAGATCTTAAATATTTAGGACACCTTTTAACCGAACAGTTGAAAAAAGTTTCAAAAACTTGTGTTTAAAATATCAAAGTAGAATGTTGATAATTTCCCGTAGATTAAGAATAGACCGGAAGATTTACGGGCTTAGGTTTTTTTGTTTACTATATCGAAATCGCTGTTTCCACACAATGTGTCTTGTGGTCGAGGTAGCTAGCAGTCTTAGTATCTAGCGCATAGTCGGTGAAACTTAAGTCGAATCAGGCGTTCAAGCTTTATTTTCACTAAATAACCATCATGTTTAGGGGCTGCTGCACGTTAAATCTGACGGGGTTCTAAGTCTTCACTTTAAAACCCATGAGGGGGATGAGGGGACAATAGTAGCAACTTAAGAACCATCCTCGCCAATTGACTGTGGTTCAAAACTATGAGGTGTATTTGGATGTGTTTAGCAGATCTAGTTTTGAGCAGAAAATAGGAAGTCAGAAAAATTGTCACTAAATAAATAAGTTTCGAGTTTTTAGTGGAATCAGGACAAAATAAACAATCATTGCTCTAAATCGTAACAATAAACTGATTTAAATCTAGTGCTAAAACAATGCATTGAGGTACTATCGGGTTTTAAAAATTATATTATGGACAACAATTTTTTTTTCTTTAAATTTGACATTATATAAATAATGATTAAGTACATGTGTACTTGAATTGTTTTAAATTATAATTTTGTATTTTAAAACCCTATTTGCGTGTGTGACAAAACAAAGAAATAGAGTAATTACATATAATTTAAAAATTAGAATATTTTTCTTAAGCAACTGGATTAAAATGTTAGCCTTCTTTTTTTTTTTTTTTTTTTCGTTTTTTTTAAAAATCAATTAAATTTAAAATTTCTATTTAATTGAATATTAAAAAAAACGATTTTATTTTGATAATAAATTTCATTTAGATAAAATAATAATTTTTTAGATAATTTTAGAAATAGTTTTATTTAGATAATATTAGAGCTTGTTTAACTTTTTTCATTAGTTTGATGTACTAAGTCCTTAAGTTTATTAATCCATGATGTTACTTTGTCACTTTATAATAAATTTGAATAAAGTCTGCACATTTATTTGCAAGTTCAGCAATTTCTATCCATTTTGAGTAGTAGTCCATTACAACTAGGTAACTTATATAACCAAAGTCCATTATATTCCACTTCTATCTTTTCAAAAGGTCTATAGGGTACTGTGTGAGGTTTTAATGGCTCTTTACTATTAGCTTTTTTAAACTTTTCACATATTACACACTCTGATACTACAGTTTCTGTGTCTGAGTTCATCCCTGGCCAATACATAATTTCTCTAGCTCTTTTCTTATATTTATCAATCCCAAAATGAGCTTCATGTATTAGTTTTAACATATCTTTTCTTGTACTATAAGGTACAATTAGTTTTTCATTGCTATATAACAACCCTTCTTGAATATATAGATTATTTTTAATTTTATAATATGTTTTCACACTATTATCTACACTTTTGTAAGATTCAGGTTAGCCCTCTTTGATATATTTTACAACTATTTTTAATTCTGGATCTAACTCAGTTTCTTTTTTAAATTGTGCTTGTCTCTTTTCACTCATGGGTAAATGTTTTGAAACAGTATGCACAATATTTAGCATTTCAGGATCATCCCTCACAGTTTCATTAACAGGAAATACCCGTGATAAGGTATCAGCGAGAAACATTCGATTTCCTGGTACATAATTTATTTCCAAATCATACTTTAATAGTTTTAAAATCATCCTTTGCATCTTAGAAGATATTTTATGCATAGGTCTCTTCACAATTGCCATTAAGGGCTTATGGTCACTTTGTATAGCAACTTTACGTCCATTTACAAAATTATGGAATTTTTCAAATGAGAAAACAATTGCCAATAATTCTTTCTCAATCTGGGCATAATTCTTCTCACTGTTTGTTAAACTGCGTGAGACAAATGATACATGTTGACCTTTTTGGATTAAACAGGATCCTAGCCCATCTTTTGTGAACTATCACATTGTATTAATATCTCATCACTAGCACTAAAAACTTTTAAAATTGGAGCTTTAGCTAACAATTCTTTAATGTTTACAAAGGACAGTTTTTGTTCTTTTCCCCAATTAAATTCTACATTTTCATGAATGATTTCTCTTAATGGCGCAGTAACTTTAGATACATTGGGTATAAATTTAGAAAGAAATTCACCATGCCCAATAATCTCCTAACTTCAGCTTTTGATTTTGATGTTGGCATTGCAACAATTGCTTTAATGTGACCTGGATCAGGTATTATACCTGATTTAGGTATAATTTGACCAACATATTTTACCTCCGACTCTCTATATTGTAGTTTATCTGGATTAAACTTTATGTTTAATGATCTAGCTCTTTCAAGAACTTTAGACATGATTACATCATGCGAATCCTCATTATATCCTGCAACAATAATGTCATCAAAATAAATCTCTACACCCTCAATATCTCCAAAAAGCTTCTGATTTCTTTTCTGAAATACCTCAGGTGCAGAAACTATTCCAAATGGCAATTTGTTGAATTTGTACCTTCCAAAAGGTATTAAATGTACAAATTTCAGAGCTAACCTCATCCAGAGGTACATGCCAAAAACCATCTTTCAGATCTACAACAGAAAATATTTTCTTACCCTCTAATCTACTAATGATATCATCTGTACAAGATATTTGATAATGCTCTCTTTTTATAACTTTGTTAAGATCTCTAGAGTCTAAATATAATCTCAGATTTCCATTTGGTTTTTCTACAATAACCAAACTTTGATCCCAATCAGTTGGCTTATTAACTTTTGACACTATTCCTTCTTTTTCTAAATTATTTAAGGTACTTTTTAATTTAGGCTGCAAAGCCTGAGGAACACGTTTTGGAGGGTGAATTACAGGTACAGAATTGTTTTTCAAAGTAATGTGATATGGTTCTCTTGGAAATTCCCCTATTCCCGTAAATACATCTTTATATTGCTTAATTAACTCATTTTTACTTATTATACTACATTCAATAACATCAATTTTTTCAATAAGTTTAATTCCTTACAACCTTTTAACCCTAATATTGGTTTGGATTTTACATTTACTACATAGAAAGGCAAAGGAATATTTTTGAGTTTTTTTAGTAATTATAAGAGAACCGTCTGGCTTTAATTTAAAATTACCATATGTTGTTAAAGATAAATTAGTTTCACTAAGTTTTGGTTTAACTTTGAACGTATTCAAAATATAAAATGGTAAAATATTTACTTCAGCACCAGTATCGAGTTTAAAATTAACATAAAGCACTTATGATTTACATCTAATGTAATACTTTTATACCATGTTGTTTCACTTACCATTTCTATATTCTCATCAATAGAGTCAGTAAAAGTTATCATTTCACACTTAGTTTCATTCACAATAACAGAATCTATGTAAACATCCAGTTCATTTTCAGGAATGTTCATTTCATGAATGTTCTTTGTATTCTAGAAACTTTTAGCAGCAAAATGATTTTTTTTGTTACATTTGGTACAAATTTTTCCGAATGATGGACACTCGCGAGGCTTGTGTTTCCTTCCCAACTTTTACATTCATACTGAGACGACTTCTTCGGTTGATTCGAGTTTTCCTTTTTCTTCACAAAATTTACTGTCGCGGTTTCGTATTTCATGTTGCGGATTTGTTCCCGGCTCGCTTCAGCTGCCCTGACGATTTCAATCGGCTTTTCTAAGCCTAAATTATTTTCTCGAAGCAGTTGTTCTTGTAATCCACTATCTTTAATTCCCAAGACGATGCGATCTCGAATAAAGCCATTTTCTTGCCCTGTAAACTCGCAAGTGGATGCTAGAGTCTTAAGATGTGTAACATAGGACTCAATTGCTTGGTCCTCCAATTGTACATATGAAAAAAATTCATATCGCTCATAAACAATATTCTGTCGTGGTGAGCAGTAGTCTTCAAAATTTTGAAGAACTTCTGAATAGTTCGCTTTGGATTCTGGCGATTCGAACTTGAAGATATTGTAAATTTTTAGTCCTTCACTGCCTATCAAATTCAACAGGATAGCAATTTTGTTTTTATCTGCTCATTCATCTTTCTCCGTGGCGAGCAGATAATTTTCGAGCTCTTGTCTCCATTTCCTTTACGTTTCCAAGGGAAAATTGCAGAGGAGAAGGTGGTCGGAATGCTTCCATGATGAACATAGATATCTTTTCAATCCGATTGAATCGCTTAAACTCCTGACACGATGTTTGTGCTTTGGACTTTTAATATGTTCTTCAGAACATATAGAATCATAATATCCAAATAGTTCACTTAGAATATAGATTTATTCTTAACCAGAAGTCAATCAACGTCATCTCGACACAGCAACAACACAAGCAATGATATAATAGTCATAATCTAGAGTTAACATCAAGTACACAGTTACAGTTATCATGACAAATGGTTCCACCTATTTGGGTGAAACTACATAGGTATCTAGAAAATAAATTTTAAAATAAATTTTGTAACAGCTCACTGTTGTTTGTCTTAGTAAACGAAAGTTTTTCATGTTTTTAATGACTTTTTAAATTTTTAAAAAGATTTTAAATTAACTTAGGATATAATGCATTAAGTTAACAAAATGTGAAAAAATTATTTCCTTGTGTAAATAGCTTTGGCATGGTTCGTTATAAACTCCTATGTTATTGTGTGCAATAAGATATTTAAGAATACAAAATTATACATATAGTATTTCAATGTGTTCAAGAAAGGGAGAAAAAAGAAAGTAAATCTGTAATAACATTTTTATTACTATTTAGGCTGACAATTTTGTTTCCTGCTTAGATCAAGTTCTATAGTGGCTGAAACATGCATTCTAGTCAGAAACTAGGGGGTGAGTTTACGCAGAACTGATGCCAATGTCCACACTAACCCAAACTCTTTTCCAACAAAATTAAGTCCACGTATAATAAGTCCCTAGCTTCGATTAATGAAAAAAAAATTTAAAAGTCGTTCCAAAGGCTTAATTATCTCTATTAAATTCTTGCAATACCATCAATACTATTCGTATTCAGATATAGTTTTGGGTAAATCAAAGGAGCGTCAGGAAAAATATATTTGTAGCGCGTGGCATGAGTGCGTGGAATCTTTTGAATGAAGATTAGAAGGTTTGACGAACATTGTTCTCTTATTGGGTTCACTTCACAGCATGCGGATATACATCATAATTATATTTATAAGGGATACATATAAGACATGTACACAACACACAACATACATACTCACGCAACCAACCACAAACTACTAGAGTTTGGTAAAAAGTATCTCTTTCTCAACGTCTCCACAGGTGGCGTTAGCAGTCCAGTGAAAGTTACAGTCATGGTAGCTGTTACAGTTTCCCCCTCTGGCTCTGACGCCGCCTCGGCGAGGAGCCAGGAAGAGTTTTTCTTGGTCTGCCTCTTTTACGAAGAGGCGTAGCTGATGGACCTTGATGAGGACGTAATGCTGAGGTGTGATAGACCCCAATAGGAACATCAGGATCCTCAGGATTGGCCACCTTAAATGTAGTAGGAGATCGTTGACTGAGAATAACATAGGGACCATCTCTGCGTGGCATAAACTTTGAAGCTCTTTCTCGTGCATAGCTACTCAAAGGGTGTTTGTTAACCCAAACTCTGTCACCTACACTGAATGTGTAGCTAGACATACGACTTTTATCAGCGTATTGCTTACGATAGTCTTATTTAGATTCTACACACTCCTTTATTTGTTTCGACTCGTGAAGTAGGTCATCCATTCTAGGTAATGGATAAGAGTCAGCCACTGTCGTAGTATTAAGACCTCTATTATCGATGCAAAGACGGATTTTCCCGTTCGCTTTGGGAACGATCACCACAGGTGCAGCATACGGGGATTCACACTCTTCTATGACGTTTTGTTCCAAAAGTTTATCAAGCTCTTTCTTAAGTAACTCTTTCTTTTCTGGTGGTAACCTATAGGGAGGCACAGAACAAGAGGATTGTCTCCAGTGTTGATACGGTGTTCCATGAGGGGAATGGACTCTCTCCCTCGTTCAAAGACAGTTTCGTACATCTTTAATAATGTACTCAATTTATTTCTCTGCTCAGGTCTCAGACATGTACCTTCGTCATCGCGCAGAAGGCATGTATTTTCCTCACTGTTTTGTCGGCTTTGGACTTCTTGGACAATTACTTCTTTAACAAAATCATAAGTTCGATGGGGTGAGTCACTTAAGTACCAGTTGCGGTGTTTGAGGTTCAGAAGAATGCCAGCTTTTTGTAAAAAATCCATCCCCAAAAGTGTTCGGTTTCCTTTAGCATAAGACAAGGCTATTAGTGGTGTACGGATAACACGTCCTTCAAGTCTGATAACTACACTGGTTGTGTAGGCTTTCACTTCGTCAGCAAGGGACATAGAGAGTCGAGTCTTCCGAAAGTTGGCTCCCTCTCTCTGTAAAAGAAGATATAAGGTTTCTCCAGCAATGGAGTGACTAGCTCCAGTATCAGCGCATGCAGTTCCCCATGTGCCATTTACAGCTAACTTCAGCACCACACTTTGATTTGGAGTTGAAGAGCATGAATGCAAACTAATGTTGCCAAAATTTGCTGAGTCCTTATTCTCTGTTGGTTTGCAATTTGGACATCTGGGTCTCGTAACACCTGGCTTACCGTAACCATAACACGATACCTATGGTCTCTCTGATCTGTTATCAGTTTTCAATTTATCACCTCTACTGAAAGATGATGTGGAACCGGTTTGATTTGTTTTGTCAAATCTGCTATCAGGTGAGCTTCTTTTCGTAGCGTAAGGTTTAGAAGGGTATTCTCTTGAATAGGCCGTCTTCTTTACTGAAGGAGTAGTATTTCTATTGCAGCAATAGGCATCCAATTTGTCTGCTAATTCAGAAGGTGACACCCACTCAGACCAGTCGTCTAAGAAATGATCTCTCACTTCGGGAAGTACACGTCTTTTAATTTGATAAGATATGATTAAGTCCTTTTATTGGTTGTAGTTTGCAATTTTCAGTTCTTTTAGCCATCCTTCGAAATAGCTTTTTATTTCAAAATAATAATCTCTCCAAGTGCTCTCTTGAACTTTCTTATGTCGACGGAAGAGTTGTCTGAATTTTGCCGCAGAGAGCTTGAATCTCCTCAAAAGCATTTCTTTGACCTGCGCATAGTCCTGTACTTCTTCTTCGGTTTCCCTAGCAATGAGTGTAACTATGTCACTCGGTAAGGCTCCAATTAGATAAGCAACCCATTGACTATCAGGTACTTTTAAAAATTTCATCTGCCTCTCAAGCAGTTTGAGAAATATTGCCATGTCATCTTCTTCTGGGAATCAGTTTCTTCAATTCTAATTTCGGCTGCTCTGAGCTCTCAGTGTCGTTAACTTGCGGAACTCCATTTTCTTTAGCTTCAAGTTGTAGTTGTACTTCTGTAACTCAAAATCTATTTTCGCTTCTCTTCTTTCTTGTTCTGCCTCCAACTCAGATTTCTTCCTTTCTTGTTCTGCCATCTGTTCGGCCTCTTTATTTTTCTCAAGTCGTTTCTCAATTATATTCAAGAGCAAATTCTTAATTGAATTTTCTTCACATTTTTAGGAATTTAAGATAAGTTGTTTAATATCCAAAATGCGTAAATCTTCTGCCACAACGAGTACCATTTCCCAAGCCAATCTCCTCAAATCCTCTTTCTTTCCCTTTGTGAGAAAAGCCATTGCTTTCTGTTATTGAGTTCAGTTCGTGATAAAAGTAAAAATTTCCTCTTTTTTTTTTTAAAAAAAAAAATCAAAATAACTTTCCTTACTCGCTGATGCTGAAAATTAAAACACAGAAAACATTTGACAAAGAAACTTTCAAAAAAAAGTATGAATTACTAAATCAATGAGAGCATTTAATGAATAATAAATTTTACATACGTTTCCTGCAAATAGAATATTTAATTTATAAGAACACACAAAAAAAATCTGGTATGAATGCAACTCAGACAGAGAGAACATATATATACATATTATACATATAATGAAAACAATTTTCCATCTAATTTATATTCAAAATAAAAGTATACACTAGTCATCAAACCAAAACGAAAGTAACAAAGTACACAGATGATGTTGACTGATTGAACTTCACTTGAGGGAGAATAAATTTCGCTAAAAAAAACAGCTTACTCTAGCAAAAGGAAAAGAAAACTAATAAAATAATTTCAGTTCAAATAAAAATTACACATACATATTCTGTCTCAATGAAGTAAAAAGATACGATTCCAATTCGTTTCATTTAGAGAAGCTTATTTAGCTCTTTATGATAACAGAATGTTTTAATAATTCACAAAATATTAATAATTTGTTTTCAGAATGGAATACCAGACTGCTAAACATTGAAATAGTTTAGGTATTAACATATGTAAGAAATTAATAAAGAAGTTTTCAAAAGTTTCGTTTTAACACAATTATACGATAATGATGTATAGCATTGGGTACACTCAAACATATGATAATTTAAACATAAGATAAACATTCGAATAAATGTTTCAACACAGTTTCGTTTTAATACAATTATACAATAATGACGTACAGTATAACAACATTCAGATAAATGTTTTAGTGCAATTTCGTTTTAGAAATGATAATATTTAAGCAATGGATTGCTTGAAACACACAAAATCAAGGAAAATATATGAATATATGCAGATTATATCTTTTTTATATACTGTTCTAACTAAGAATATAAGAACTGTTTCAAAACAAGAATTTTTGTTACTTGGACAGTTTAGAATTAAAGAATAGATGATTTTCAAAATCAAGATATACTTTCGATTCGAGTTGAATCATACAACAGTGATTCCGAAATAGGAAATACTGTCTTTTAGACAGAATCGATTCACAGATTGGTTAAAATTATATTATTTATGAATGTTATTCAAGAGATCAAGGTGATCCATTCTAAATATCTTTGAAACTAATAAGTGAAAGTTACTTATCTTGTGATAAAATCCGCCTCTGCCCAACGTTCGGGTGCCAATTTTGTCGCGGATGGCATGCGTGCGTGGAATCTTTTGAATGAAGATTAAAAGGTTTGAAGAACATTGTTCTTTTATTGGGTTCACTTCACAGCATGCGGATATACATAACAATAATATTTATAAGGGATACATATAAGACATGTACACAACACACAACATACATACTCACGCAATTACAAACTACTGGAGGTTGGTAAAAAGTCTCTCTTTCTCAACGTCTCCACAGGTGGCGTTAGTAGTCCAGTTAAAGTTACAGTCATGGTAGCTGTTATATAATTAAAATTTGGTTGTCCCCACATGTCTAAATTTCTCCATCTCAAAAAAAAAAAAAAAAAAAAAAAAAAAAATTCTTACAAATACTTAGTGGACGGGAGCTCTTAACTTAGGCATTCCAGGATTACTTCCCTGTCTTCCGCCAGATGTTTGCATGTGATGAAAAACTTTGCTTGATCTCCGAGACGTACGTCCGGATCAAGCATTATAATTGGTCGAGTTCTCCCCTCTCTTTTATGAGTAAATCATTCGTGTAATCTTGACCTCTTTATTTCTGGAACTCAAAACCTTTGCGTCATAAAATCCTAGAATAACGCTACTTTGTTAGACAGCATGATCTTGATATATTTTTGGTCCTCTGAGTTATGTTTACTACCCTGATCAATCAGAGAGGAACAACTTTCAGAAAGTTTTTTCTTCAATATACCTCCCCTGTCGAATTGCGATACGGAAAAATTTATACATCACTTTGAAATGTCACTCCTCTTAAACTGCTTAATTTAAATCTAGAAAAGTAGTTTGATTAAGCTTTTTAAAATTTTATAATTCTGATGGAGAGTTACACGGAGATGTATACTGTAAGTATTTTAAAAGCAAAATTCATCCTAAATTATCATTCAGTAGAAAGTAAATATGCTTATTGGAAGGAAAGATTTCAACCTGTAATAGCAATTTTTCAGTGGGCTTACAAAATTCGGATTTTAAGTTTTTTATATATTATCCATTCTAATTTTATTTAAAAAAAATATTGTTAAAAATCCCCAGGATGATATATAATCCCTTCTTTTTTAATTAGGGAGGCATTTCATCACTTTTTCTCAAATGCAGTTTTTTCCCCGGCGATTGCATATACTACCTTGAATTTCTTTTTCTTTATTAAATCCTACGTTAATCCTGCCAAACAGCTAGTATTTTTTATTGTTTATTTAAAAGAAAACTATTTTCAATTTAGAAATTTTATAATGACTTTTTTGTTCCAACATTATATTTACAAACTTTTTCTCTAATCACAATAGTAACTCGACGTTATATCGTAGACCTTTCTTTTAAGCACTAGCCCCAAATAATGTTGTGAAGACTCAGATTCTCATTTGCATTCTATGTTTGGTATCTTATGCTTCTCTGAAGCAGTTTATATCAAGTTACTATTTGATAAATTGACAGAATTTTGGCGAAATATGCCTCTTTTAAGGCTAAGGCCATTTTGATTTCGTCAGCTGAATGTTAATCATATAGAACAACTTTTGTTCCCAAGTGTTTACTATTTTATCTATTTGAATGCAATAAAGTGCACCTGAAAGAGCAAAAAATAATGAAGGCTTCTGTGGAATTACTTTTTCCCTCCGATTTTTAAAAATATTTTTTTTAAAGACCGGAAAACTCACAAACGAATCATTAAAATATGGGTTAAAATATTTATAAGAATCGGAGGAATAAAATAAATTCTGCAGAAACTTTCATTATTTTTTGCTTTTTCAGATGCAGTTTATTGCGTTCAAATAGATTAAATAATAACGATTTGAGAATGAAAGTCGGAATTGCATTGGATTAACATTTAGCTGACGAAATCAAAATGGCATGTAAACGGGAGCCTTAGGGATGTTTTCCCATGCTTTATGGAGGACTTGATATATCACTATGAGCTACAGCAGCCTGTAAAAGTACCACGATTATTCTCTAACTGGGCATTTTAAAATGTTTAAGTTTTTGGTTAATTGATATGCTACGGAATAATGTTGCATAAATTGCAGTTTCCTCTCTTCTATGTTACCTTTATTTGAGCGGAAAGCCTTTTGGTAATAATGTATAAAGTTTTTAATCATCTATTTCTTTAAACTGCCTCGTCGAGGCTGCTACAGATCCACCATGTAGCGGGGCTGATTCTAGTTTAAATCTGGTCGAGGTCCCAAGTCATACAAAAGAAGTGGTGTGGAAGTTTGGAGAAGTAGGTACCAGCTTATATGTCGTCTTATTCATTTAACTGAGGTTCAAAATTACAAGGTTCGTTGTCAATAACCCTGAAGATAATAAGCAATAAAATGAAACCAAATCCTTTAATTTGTCATGGGAAAATCCCTCTCAAGGAAATATTTCTAGCCCACCATTGCTTTAAAGTTTTTCGTAAAACTCTCCCCAGCCTTTTGGTAACGGAATTTAGGCAGTCTTCTATTTTAATTTTAAACCCGAAGCTACCAGGGCTACTTATCAATATGATATTGATGGTATTAACTTCTGCTAGTTAATAGCCTTAATTTCTTTTTTTTTTTTTTTTTGCTCCTATTTATTTATATCGATAACAAACTATTATTGTTATCGTTTCGTCTGGTATGTTTATTTATCTTGGAAGAATTCGAATCTGTGACAGGAGAAAATAATTTCTGTATCCACAATTTTTAATGAAAAATGACTTAATGCGTTCTAGAATTTTCACATTTGAATTTAAGAAGGTTAGATAATATTTTTCAGGATGAGGATATGTGTATTTTTTGAAATATTTATATTGAAACACATTTTTATCATTTTCAAAATAGTATAAAAAAATTCCTATTTTGTTTTGTATTTTCAATCATGCGCTGCTTTCACTATGTGTTTATTCTTATCGCGTATAATCTTGAAATAGGTAAGTTGTATTTCTATATGAATTTGCCTCAGAGTATCATAAAAATATTCCTAAATTATACATTACTATTTTGGAGAGAATTCAAATAGATAATGTAACACGTTATTCTCTTTATATTTGGTATATATCGTTTTTTATATCAATTTTTCTCACTGTTGCATTTAGGATTGAGAAATCCCAGGATAGTATTGCAGTACATCCCTTCCCTCCAGTAATTAGAAGCCCTACACATTTATATTTGTATCATTTATCAATGAGCTTTTCTTGGACAGTGTTTTCTTTTTTAAAATTATCTGTTTTGGTTCCTAATTATGGAAAAAAAAAATATGAATGCATCCTACTTATTATAATTATACACTATGCAATTATTATTTTAACGAATCAAAAGTGTCTTTGGGAGCATGTAATTAACATTGTACCTTTGAAAATTGTAATTATCTTACAAAATATATATTTCCACTGTCCTGCTAAAGTAACTGGTAAATTGTTTTTGTTATTGACTTCTTTTTGAAATGGGAAGTATCATAATTATTTATAAAACATATAAATGATTTGTGATTGATCTTATGTATATCAAATATCATATGTATCAAGTAGTTGTATGAAGGCATTAATTTTTTAAAACTAAAGTTGGTGTAATAATATTTGTTTTTATGGACATTCTTGAACTTCATCTTGGGATATTTTGTTATTTTCCTTTTTATAAAAGTTTTTTAATGACTCTGCAAGTGAAAATGAATAAATATTAGGGGAATTTCATTTAAAAGATTTTTAAAAAATTATTTCAAATGTATTGTCTTATTTAGATATAACAGGATAAAATAGGGTACTTTTTTTTTTTTTTCCTTCCAAAAATTTTCATATAATCTTCATTGGATAACTTAAGTTTTCTACAAAATATACTTAATACTTCTTTATTAAGTTACCCTTGTGATAGTGAACTTTGCCAAAGCTTTGAAGAATCACATGGAGCAGAAGTATTCAACCTTTTTACACTTTGGGGAACCCTTTGAGCTTACCGTTTTCTTGAAGGAACCCAATGATCAAAGAGCAGAAGAAAAATAGGATATCAAAGCTTCATTCCTATTAAAGTTTACAAAATTAATATTGCATTATTATTTTATCGCAATACAAACATCTTAATAAGATAACAAATTGTAAGTTTGCTAATGAGATTTTTTTCCCCTAAAATATATTCTAACAATAGCAACAATATTTTAAATTATAACAAATTAATAAAAAAAAAAATTAATAACTTCGATGTGATTGTTTTTCAATACAAAGTAGCATTCCATTATGATGTCAAACCTTTAAAGGGAGAGGGAAAGAATTTGGAAAAAAATATATCTAAAACTAATACGTCTAATTGAAATATTTTCGGCGAGTTCACGCCGATACAAAATTATATGTTTGGTCTCTTTTATGACTCTAAAAAGCGTAAAAGAAAATGCTCTAAGCTCAACAGATTCCCAAAGAAGAGGAAATAATAGCTCTTCTAAAAGGATCAGCATTTTACCTGATGAATTTGTAGTGGAATCCTGTCTTGAACACTCATGTCTTGTTATTTTTGTTTGTATATATTTCTGAAGCAGCTTCTTAATAATGTATGTAATTTCTATCAGAATATTTTAATTTTTAGAATTTTATTATAATAGACTTATTGTGAGTGTAATCTGTCGTCATTTTGATCTTAAAACATCAGACATTTGTGAAGAAAATGGTCATTTTGAACACTTTTATAGTAGGTGATATTTGTGTGGTGATAGGTGGGAAAGAATAGTTTCATTGTAGCTCATGCATGTCTTAAGAGGCTACTGAAATGGGTGTCCAGGATCTGGAAGTATAGCTGAGTACCCTGCCCCTGGAAATTATATCAGGGGACTTCAGGGGTTTGCTTTCTTTAGGTAGGTATGAGCATCATGACCCCAAGACATCCTTGTAATCTCTTTCTTTCCCATGGGGCTTATCATCTTTGGTAAATAAGGGTGACACACCCTTTGGATACCATAGCAATCTTCTCTATTTTTGACCCTCCTTCTTGTCAACCAATATTTATCTTTTTTTTTAATTTTTTCTCACTTCCAAATCACAGCTTTACTTTGTTTGGCACAGCATAGCCACATCTGACTTTTGTGCCATTAAACAATCTTCTCTCACTCACCTTATAGCAGGTGTACTGTGATCAGTTTTTTTTTACTGCAGTTCATTTCTTAATTTATTATTTAATGTTATTTTTAGAACTCATTATACTACAAACAATTTACTGTCTTTAACTAAGTAATTGCATTCGTTGAATTACTCTCAGTATATGCTTTTATACCTATTTTATGAACATGTGTATATATAGGATTAATAACTATTTATAGAAGTCAAGAATGTCCAGTATTTCAAGTGCATTTGTTATATCTGGCCTGAATTTAATTTTCATACTAGAAAACCCATCATTTTTAGTATATTTAGCTGTCTATCAGAGTAAGTTAAAATGAGACCTTTTTTTTAAAGTGAATTCTTTTCTTTCTTTTTTTGTTATCTTAATATCTATTCAGAATTCATGTAGTTATGGGAAAGATGGCACTTTACAAAGAGATAAAAATGTCTAGCTAATTAACACAAAAATTATCATTTTCTCTTCTTTAATGGTGAAATTGAATTTTTTCTTATTGCCCTTGTGTTGCTTCTAAATGAAACATTAATAAACAACAATCAATCAATGAACTGCTCTCCTCATCATAAGGATGTCAAAAGCCTAATAAGACAAAGTTTTTTTTATCATAGGAAAAGGCATTAATGTACTTTTGAGCAATTGTGTATCCACATTTCCTTTTTATAATGATATATTCTAATCCTTTTGTTTTGTAAAGTCTGTAAAATAACTATCAATTCTATTCTCTTGTCTCCATTTACCTAGAGAAGCTATTGAATTAACCATCTTTAATGTTAGTTTAAAAGTGCGAATAAAATAAAATTTATTTTAAATTATTTGTAACTTGAATAGATATAATATGTGATTAGTTTTTTTATGCTTATATTGTATTATTTCTTAAAATATTTCTTATAACTTTTTCTTGAATGTTTTTCTTACTGTTTAATCCAAGTTAAATTTTTCTGCCAATTGACATAATTAACATGCTATTTTGTAATCATAACATATTTCTTTATACAAATACAAGTGTAATGTTGAGTTTTTTTTTAGTTAAAGTTTTATTTTTAACCAATTATTGTCAAATCTGGTCAGTAACAACCCAAGCACAAATATTTTTAATAGTAACATAATCAAAGAATTAATCAAAATAGTACTTTCAACTATGCATTATTATTTTTTTTTTTCCTTATTAAAATTTTAGGCTTAGTTGTTATTAATTTAAAAAAAAAGAAACTCATGCAAGAAATATTACAATTGAAAATTTTGGTCTTCATAGACTTGCTCAAAACTTTTTAATAGTTTTGATAGTTAATGATGGAATTTATTGTAAAAATAAGATTAGTTTACTGGTTATATATAAAAACAAAGTATATTTATGCAAATCATTGTTTATTAACATACAAAAGTTTTGTATATTTATAAGCAAAACTGTAAATACAAAATTTAAAAAAAAAAAAAAAATGTTATAAAAATGTAAAAGATTTTATGGTCTGTTTTTTAAATAGATTTTCATCGTTTTTTTTTTTTTTATTTTATCAATTTGGACTGAATGGATATATGATTATTTTAAAATTATGACTTAACAGTCATGTGTGTCCTGCTTTTATCAATTAAAAAAAAAGAATGTGAGGCACCCATAGAAAGGGTAATTTCTTGTATAAAGAAGTTGTGGAAAACACAGGTGCATCTTTCAGTTCTTAAAGCTTTGCTGTGTTAATTTACTGTGCTAATCACCACAGTAAATTTTAAGAAATTATCTCAAAAATTTCGTTCTTATTTTAAATCAACACCAAAATAAGCAAATTTCTTCTTCAGCTAAATATAAGATTAAGTGACTTATTCATTCCTGTTCTTTTCGTTAATAAATAATAACTATTAAGAAATGTGCATTTTCTTGAATAATCATGCTATGAATTAAAAATTAATAGATTATAGTTTTTTTGGGGGAAATAAACGGCAATGTGAGACATATCAGTTATTCAAAGAAAATTCTATTAAACAAGGTAGTTGTAGAAAAGTGTAGTGATGCTGCTTAAGAGAAGATGTTAGAAGAGAAATGTCTAAATGTTTGCATAGGTTTTATTTTGAACTTAGTGCAATATCCAAATCTATATGAGAATTAATATAAGATTTTATGTTTATGCTCATTCTTTAAACATGAAAAAATTTGTGTTTGAAACTTATGTAAGAAATTGAATTTGTTGGTTATAAATAAAGGTATAAAATATCAACTACAAAATTAACATCTTTTGTAATAAATTGTCCCTCAAATTATTCACAGAAATTTCTAGACTTAGAAGATGTATAAAATTCCCAAAAGTAGATTTTGAGAGATTAAATATTGAACAGAATAAAATGTTTCATCATTTATTGTAAAATGGAACTTTATATCTGTAAAAATAAATCTCTCTCTTTTTTAGAAGTATATATCACTTGGTTTAAAATTGCTTTTGTTTATATGTTTATTTGTAGTTTCTTGTGATAGAAGTTTCTCAGAGATAAGCATTAAAATATAAACTTTATTGAATTATACACAAGATTTATAATTTACAAATTTTATTAAAATTATATTTTGTATAAAAAATATTTTAAAATAATTCTCTGCTGACTTAGGTTCCTAAGAGGTCAATTTTTGTGGGCTCTTTAGATCTATGAAATGATTTGGATAAATATTTTTAAAAAATCTCTTTTAATTCTCTTTCATCAAAATGATTAAATCATATGCTTTATTAATACTCAGTCTTTAATGTTTTAAAGATAGCAACATAATTTAAGAATCTGATTTAGTTTGCATAAGAATGTAAAATTTCCTTCATGATAGGTAATGAAAGTAAATTTTCATAGAATAACCAAATGATTTTAAATAAAATCAGTATTTTTCTATCTGTTTTAGTTATTGAAAACATTGATTTTATTGAAAATTTTATATGTTTTTTTTAAACATTTTATTGCACTATATTATTTATTTATTTATTTTTATTCTTATAAACTAATATTTTCTAATTAATGTGGTGCAACTTCCACTTAGCAATAAAAAAATATGTCTGAATTGTTTGAGAATGAATAAATAACTCATTGTTTAGAATAGGTTAACTTAATTTCTTTTCCTTTTAAATTGAACTATTTGTATTTTTCTGTAATTCATGAATGTAGCTCTGTATATATTTACGTATTTTATATTTAATTATTTTATTAGATTCATTGAGTTGGGGCATTCACTTCTCATTGTAAGTGAAAAAAGAAATTAATTTTCTCTATGGATTATATTATTTTCTGACCTTTATTGAGTATGAATGCTTAATATATATTTGGATTATTTATCACGTTTTGTACATGCTGAAATATTCATTAACTTTTGTTGCCACTCATCTTTTTAGGTACTTTGAGAAAAATAGTTAAATATGTTGTGATTTGATTGAGAAACAATTTTTTTTCTGTTTTAATTTTATAAATATACACTTTTTTCTTAAAAGTGCATTTTTCATTACAGCTTCTTCACATTATCAATTAAAATATTACGAGATACTTAGACCATCAGACATTGGACATAAAATTACCAAACGAGGCATTCACCATAGTTCTCATCAATTTAATGTTGCCAAAGAAGTCTCTTTCAAAGCTTTGGGAAGGTAATAAAATAAGCTAAATAATTGAATACTTGTTATTTTTAAGGTTATTACTTCAAAATTAATTAGTTTATAAATGTTTTACAATTGTATATTCAGCCTTTTATTAATGTGATAAATTTTAACAAAACATTTAATTTTAAGCTACAAAACTTATTACCTGTTCTGATTTTTATTAATAATGAACAAATTCAGATGTATGATTGACTGTTATTTTAAATGTCATTTAATATTAGGATATATTATGCCAAACTGTAAGTCAAATTAATTTTATTAAATTATAAATTCAGTAGAGTAGATAATTCATGTTTCAAATGAGGAAATTGCTTCTCTAAATGGTCATGAATAATGACAATTTAATTGAGAGAAAACATTCTGTGTTGGATAACCTGTCATACTTTTCATATTAGAGATATTTTTACTTATAATTTTTTTAGCAAATATTTGTTTTGGAAGCTCCTGTAATTTTTATTAATTAAATAATTAATTGTGAACTGTTATAAATTATATGAAATGTATTTGTTACAGCTAAAATTATTGTTAATTGTTACAAAAGAATACTTAGTCATTTGAAATAACACATTGTTTGAAGATATTTTAAAAGGAGATTCTTTTTTTTAATCTGATATTAGAAAAGATTTCACTGAAAATTGTTTCTACAGGAATTCAAAATAATTGTTGTATAGGTAATAATTTCTCAATCATACTTTTGCAAAGTATCCAGGTTTGAATTACTCAAAGATCAAGTTTGTTGTAAAATAGAACTAGTCTTCCTCTTAATCCCTTTGTTAAAATATTTTCTAGCCATTTGTTTCTGTATCTATTTGGAATTCAGTGTAATAATAAAAATTGTATTTTCTTCTGTGTTTTTCTTATATCTACATGCATTTGTTCTTGAGTGCACAGTTCTTAAAACCATTACATTTTTCTTTTTTATTTTATACAAACTTAAAATTTCAAATGTAGCTTAATTCTTCTGTACTTTTATGTCATATGACTTACTTCGTTGTGTGTTTTATTACAAAGTTTTCTTGTTTAACTTGTCTTCCATCAATTCTGAAATCATCTATTGATATTTTGAACTTTAATGGATACTTGCTCCCATATTGAACTGTAAAAGCAATAGTAGAATGTTGAATTTTTATTTTAGTAAACTGAAAGTCTTAAGTATATATATTGTAAATAATTGTGGCAGTTTCTTATTAACTTTTAACGTTCTCTTGGTACTCAATTACCTTTTGTAACTTAAGTATATTATAAAAATCTAATTATTAATATTTTCATTACCATATATCGTGATTCTTGTAGGCACTTTCGTCTTATGTTGAATCCAGCAAAAGGGTTATTGTCTTCCAAGTTCAAAGCTTTTACAGTAGACAAAAATGGCCGAAAGCGATCTATGTGGGTGGATAGAGATAACTTCCTTGAAGGAAGAGTATTTGGTATGAAGTTTTAGTCCAATATTTTATGATTATAATGCTTTATATTTTAACTAATTTAAATTTTTTCTCTTTTTGAGGTAACTGTAATTTTCAGTTTTATGTCAGAAGTTGAACATGTTTATTATAATATTTATTGCAGCCTCATATTATTCAATTTTAGTTTCACTTCTTTATAGTGTTAAATTGTGCTCAAAAGCTAGTGATAAAGTTAACAGTGAGTGCAAATGCTATAAATTTGAGAGTTCTTCAGATGTAAAAATTCTTACTTCTGTTGAATGTTACTGTTTTTACTGATTGAATTAAAAATTTGTGTGATATGAGTGTTTCATCATCTGCAGGTGTAGAGTTGTTGGCTGCTAGTCAAGTTAACTAGCAGGAAAAGATAGCATTGATCTAAAAAACTTGATCTTCATCAGGGCAGAAACAAGATTAGATTTTAATAAGAATTTAAAAGTATAATGTTTGATTAAAAGCTGTATGCTAATGTTTATTTGAATGAGTACATTTGTCTTTTTAATGGAATGTAGATTTTTAATTATATGTGTTTAGTGGATTCTTTATCAAATGATCTACTCAGAAAAACTGGTGAAGCATGTAAAACACATTCTCATACGACACATGTATAAGGAAAATTAATTGTTACAGCTTATTGAAAGTGAATCCTACATAATTACACAAAATAGATTCACCAAACTTTCAGAAGTTGTAATTATGCCACTATAATTTTACAGCTTCCAGGGTCTGAAATAAAATATAAAGACATTACTAGGTTTTTTTATGGTAAATCCAAACAGCTGAATGGAAAACAAGAATGACAGAGGTTGAAAAATCATGTTTAGTTGCAAATTTTTTCAGCAGTTGATCGAAAACATGACTGCAAAGCATAAGTCGTTGGAGTTTTTTTTTTTTTTTTTTAAACACACTAAGCCCTTGAATTGACATAATAAAACTATTTGAGGCAAAATTTACAGGTCTGTAAGTAATGTAAAAAAACAGTTGCTGAAATATATTTTTTGTTTGTTATTGTACATATTTGTAAATTAATGTTCATAAATTTTATCTTATTTCATTGCTTTGCTTTAGAGAATAATAGCTTTCTTTATTTTTAAATTCAAGTCTTTGGTTTTGAAAGGAAATTACTCTTTTAAATAAAAAGGGTGGGGGGAATCTTTGTAGACTCTTCAGTGTAGAAGTAATGTAGCTGATTTTGATTCAATGAAAAATAAAAATTTCCTTAAAATAGTATTGTATGATATTTTGTTAGTAGCTATGTACTGTCTTAAATTTTTCCACAGAAGCATTTTTTAACCATATGTATTAATTTTTTAAAATTTTGTTCTTGTGTGTGCTTCTTGTTTTAAAGATCAGTGAAGCATTGTAGAAACAAAGTAATATACTGTTAAGATCTCATTGAAATTCTTTCAAATGTGCATTTTGTTAGAAATAGGATTAAAAATTACCAACCCTTATAGCAGATGGTTCTCAATTGCAGGTTTTTGGATTGATTCAATTAGAAGAAGATATGATGTAAAAAAAAAAAAAAATAGTGCATACATTCTCTGAGCACAGGCCATTATCTTATTTAAAAAGGAATACATAACAATATATGGTCTCATAGAGATTGAAAAACATTGCCCTACAAGTATCATACTTTAAAAAATTATATATTGAGTTATGTTGCAAGAGTGAATATAGTGCGGGTTGTGAGTGGCTTTCACAGGAAAGCGACGAGACTCTTATAGCATATATATATAGTGAACTTAAACTACTTTGTGTCCAAAAGTAATAATTAATTTATTTTTTAAAAAGTCATTTGTAAACTTAAACTTATTAATGTCCAAAAATAATTAATTTACTTCATTTCTTGTTAAATAAGAAACAATGTTGTTCAAAAAAACATTATATATATATATATATATATATATATATATTGTATTGATTCTATCAAACTGTTTTGTAAAAAAATCTTTAAAAGTGAAATGTTCTTGTGTAGTCTTTGCAAATGTTTTCTCTCTTTGCAGTTAGCTGCTGGAAGTTTGATAATTTACTAGGACAGTTTGCTTAAGCCCAGTTAAATATAAATAACTTAAAGCACACTGATGTATATTTTTAATAAATTTAAATTGTGAATGCTAACACTTATAACAGTTTAAAAAAACTACTAAAAACTGAGATTAGTCTGAGTGCACGCTCTTTGCTTTTAGGATATTTTTGTTTCAAAACCTGTTTCAAAAACTCTGTAGTTGAACCAGCATTTTGTTTTACCTGTTTCAATGCAAATGATGACTTTAATTCTCTTAAATCACTAAATCTATCAGTAATATCTTCTGCAAGTCCATTTAGCTTGCATATACAATCTGTAGTTACAATTTAGTATCTAGTTCAAGTTTCCAACATTTTAGTATGGCATGAGAAGTGAGTGAAGGGCTTAGAAACCAGGTTTTACCCAGAGTTTAATTTTGTTAAAGAATCTGAAGACACTCTGTGCTAAATCAGAAATAAGTTTATCATGTCCTTTCAGTGATAAATTTAATGATTGTGTTTCGCTACATCTTTAAAAATGCCATATCTATTAACCAGTTTGTGTTTCTTTTTTCCAATGATAAATTGTATTGTTTGGTTGTATAATAAATTGTTTGTTTGGTTCTAGCAAATTAAAGAATTTTGGAAAGGACATTGTTTACCCTAAAAGGTACCTTACTAAACAAAGCCTTTATATGTTATTTGGAAACTCGTCATTTTTTATTTCTTGTATGAAGGCTTTGAACTGTTGATGAATTTTTGGGACTAGAGCGTATGTAGTTAACAGTGTTTAAAACTATCACCATAATGTGGTTATATTTCAAATATTTGGCTTCTAGGTATTTTCTATACATAATGCAATGGAAAGGGATAAAATTGGGATTCAATGCATCAATATTTAAAATTGTCTGAGTCCTTTGATTGGACCTCTCATAACTAGAGCCTCAATTGTGACCTGACCTATTTTTTAATTGGTACAGATTGTTTTTGTTTTTTATACCTACACCTTGAATCATATTTGTTAGTGCAACAAAGTCCAATAGTTCTTTCACTTTTAGATTATTTGTAAAATGTGATAGGTTTGGCTCTCAGTCTCATCAATGGATTCAAATCATTAATTAATTATAACTTGGATAGACAGGTTGATGAACTATTTTCAAGCTAATTCAATTTTACATGGGTTTGGAAAGTCCTCTTTGGTCACTGCCAATAGGGTTTTGAAGATATCAAATGTATGTGTACTCACAGTCCCTTCCTCGCAAAAACTTCAATTCAATATGTCTCTTTCATGAAGGTTCCCATGCAAGAGACATTTCCTACCTAGGGATACACATTTCTGATAACATCAGAGTGAAGACATTGGAAAACTGGATCCTCAAATCTCCAGTGTCTTTTAACAAACAGATACAGCTAGTTCTGGTTTATATTGAATACCCTTAGATTTGTCTTAGGCTAGACTCGATGCTAAGCAATTCATCAAATCCTTTTGCAAGTTATTTATGACATCATCAGAAATTCACCTTTCCATTGTTTGTCTAGTTTCAGGTATTTGCAAGTATTTTATTAGAGCTTTTTCTAAATTTAAAACAGAAATTATTTCCAAAATATTTTTATTTATAAATTCTCCTTCAGTGTAAGCGGTTTTTTCCAAGCAATACTCAAAACCAAAATAAATACCACCTCCTTTGCTTCATCTGCCTCTTTAAACATTGACATAACCTTGTTTGGATTCTTAATTTTGTTTTTAAAGACAACATTTTAGTTTGTCTTAACTGGCAACCAGTAGGAAATTTTTGGTTGAAAGAATACTGATTTAATTTATAATGTCACTTAAGATTACTGGCCTTGAACTATAACATTGTTACTTGACTTTAAAGTCTCGTTGATTTCTCATTTTTCGCCACAAAAACTAATTCTTCTTGCTCTACTTTAAATTTCCTATTCTCTGCTTCATATTGGCATTTTCCTGTTGGACTGCATGATTATTTCTTTCAATGGGAATTTTTTAAAAAAAACTTTAAATTTTCTTTTTTCCTGCAAGT
Organism: Nephila pilipes; assembly: GCA_019974015.1. Classification (NCBI taxonomy): domain Eukaryota; kingdom Metazoa; phylum Arthropoda; class Arachnida; order Araneae; family Nephilidae; genus Nephila; species Nephila pilipes. The sequence goes on from BMAW01026406.1 coordinate 332,459, forward strand.
TAACTCGAGGAATGAAAGAAAAATACTATTAAACCACATGCCTAGTAATTTACACCATCTACCGTAAATAAACTGAATGAATTGTTATTAAAAGTAAAGGTTGGAATGCAGTTTAGGCCACATCTTTCGTGTCTGAAATATGTGTACCCTTGATTTTCTGGTTGAATACGTCCTTTATACACAGCAATCCTAAAATTTCACCATTAAAACTTGCCTTTTTGTTGATTTTCAAAATCTTTCCAAGGCTGAGACCAACCATCTGAATAAATGGCCCTTTCAATTATTCCTTTCTGAAATGTGGCTTCCAAATGCATTTTAGATGGCCACCCCTATTATATAGAGAAAACTGTCAAATAATTTGAAAATAATGGGCAATTTTTAGTAATATAGTTTGAGGAGAAGTAAAGTATCCTTATTATCAATGAATGAATTAATCAAAACTTATTTCTCTCATAGATTTCAGTATATTGCTCTATTTCTATTAATATTGCATTTTGATTACATGTTTCTATGACAATGTGAAATTTTTAAGTATACGGATCTATTTCTTCCATCCATTCTCTAATAATCTATTACCTTTATATGAAGTAATTTTCCTGTTAAACATTTTTAAAACTATTTTAATGTTATGTAATTTCGTGTTATTTTGTTCTCAGGTGAAGTAGGTACTCAAGTTAGTGCTCATATTGATGATGGTATATTAACAGCTGCAATAAGAACTTCTGAAGATACTTACATAGTTGAACCATCATGGAGACATGTGTCTTATAAAGATAATTCTTCTATGATTGTTTATAGAGGTTCTGATGTAAAATACAGTTGGGAAACCATGGAAACTGGAAAAAAATTGTAAGTTTTCTAATGAAAATGGGAGGAAAAAAATCTATAGGAAATGGAAATAAATTTTTGTTTTGTATTTATAGCAATTTATCTTTGTAGGACTAAATTTTGCACATATATGAAAGAAGAAGGAAATGTTTCCACAATAGAAGATGATATTGAAACTTTACCTGAAGACCCAAAAAACAGGAGTAAAAGACAAGCTATTGACCCTTACAACTGGGAACCTATACAAACAAGATGTTCACTTTTGCTTGTGGCTGATTTTCGATTCTATGAAAATATGGGTGGCAGTAATCTGAAGGGAACCATTAATTTTTTGGTAATTTGGAAACTGTAATTTCTTTTATTCTTCTCTCTCTCTCTCTCTCTATATATATATATATGTATATGTATAAATATCTATAAGTTGTATATTTAAGATTTGAGAAAAACTATTCCTATATCACAAACAAAATCTTTGAACTTTTCAATGTTATTAAAAAAAAAAAAAAAACATACGTTATTCATATTTTTTAATATTTTATTATTTAGAAGTAATAATGTAAGAATGACTTAACATAGTGGTTTTTAAACTCTATGCACATTATTTTAAAGGCACAGGAAATCTTTTCAAAAGAAATATGAATAGCTTCAAGAAGGAAAAAACACTTGTTAAAGTTAAAAAGTGTTTCCTTTATTCTTTTAATGAAAACCAAAAAAGAAAATATCAAGGGAAATAAAATATCTTTTGTAATTAATTTTTAAATGAAAATAGCAATATGTAAACCAAGAATGCATAACATTTCTCCAAAGTGTGATATGTTTTTGCTCTTTAAAAATAGTTATTATGTGTTACATAGAAGGATACCACTAATTGCCAATTTTTCCCCTGAGAAATCATCGAAAACTAGATCTTAACCACCTGATTCCCTCTTCTAAATTTTTTATGTATTCAATAAAACAAGCATTGGATCTGCTGGTTAGAATTTATTGGTTAGATACTTGTACATCAATTTAAAAATTTGTGTTAGCTAGGTTTTTTTTAAAAAATAACGGCACAAATGAAGTTTTTCTTTTTTCTTTTGCAGTATTCTTACTATATGAGACAATTTTTCTTATAAAACATGAATGTTTTTTTTTTTTAATTATATAGGATGTTATTTATTTTCTTGCTATGTGTCAATTATTTACAAAAATAAAGGGGAGGAAATTGTTATGAAAATTGCAGTATCACACGAAATATATAGCCAACTTTGTACAGTTATAAAAATTATATGATAGAATTAAAAAAAAAAAAAAAAAAATTGAGTTTCCCAACACTAATTAAATAGGAAGACAAAGCAAAAAATTGCTTTATATTGTTTTTTAAAACCAAAATAAAAATCGCAGTTTCTTGTGAAACTATGTTTAGTTATTGAAATATTTAGTTAGTAGCCTTAGTTATATCTTGAATTTGCTAACACAATCACACATTAAAGAGTGGTTAAGAAATCCTTATCTTCTGAGGGATTTGTAATATCTCTTTAGTGTCCCAGAGCCATGGGTATTTCAACAAAAATGTTTGAGAACAAATGATTTAAGAAATATTTTTACATTGCTGTACTTTTTAATTAATCTAAATAAATAGCAGATATCATCATCTAATGTTATCCTTTGAATTTTCCATATTTAAGTTACATTTGAATTTTTCAAATTATTTTCCTGAAATCTAATGCATTAATTAATTACTGTGTTTATATTACTGTTATTTATTTAATATATATATATATTTCCAGATTTCATTAATTGATCGAGTAAATAAGATATTTTTAGAAACAGAATGGAAAGATAGTGAAAAGATGTCTGGCTTCAGTGGGATGGGTTTTGTCATTCAAGAAGTAATGGTTCATACTGAACCTACTCCTGTTAGTCGTGGGGAAACGCATTATAATATGGCTGGAGCTTCTTGGAATGTTCGAGATTTATTAGAAGTAAGTTTTCATTAAGTTCTTTACAATTATATTTTTTCATTTTCTTAATTTTCAAGTATTTGACATTTAATTTATTAAAAAAGGAGGGAGAGTTATACATATTATCATGACTGTTTTCACTTCTTAAGAATTTACAAATGATTATCTGTGATCTAGACGTAAGATTTAAAATTTTTAAATACTTTTGTTTTAATAGGTATTTTCTCGTAACTTAAATCATAGATGGTTTTGTCTTGCACATCTTTTCACTGATCAAAAGTTTGATGGAGGTATACTTGGTCTAGCTTATGTTGGCTCTCCTCGTAGAAATTCAGTTGGAGGTATTTGTAGCCCAGGTAATTTATTTTTATGTTCCCAAGCCAAATAATTGTTTCTGCCTAAAAATGTTTTTTTTTTTTTTTTTTTTAAATTTAAAAGAGTTTTAACAGATTTTAACTAATTATTTTTATTTTTAAAAAATATATTATAAACAATTACTATGCGGTTTCCTTATACTATTTGGTTTCTCAAAAAATGTTTTCAACTTCTGAATTTCATGTTATTAAATTACAACTTTAACCCTCTTTCACTGTAAGATAGTTTCCCATATCGGGTGTGTCCAACCCAAAAGATTTCATGGGTTGCTTCATTCTTGTTCATGGGTTGCTTCATTCAGCCCACGAATTACCCATGTGTTATTAGGTCAACTGGAATGTTTTGTCCGTTTTTGAAGTGTAAGAAAGTAATACATTTTTCATACATATAAAAATATTGATCAGACAATATAATTTCTATTGTTACTCGAATTCGTTTAAAATCATTTCAGATAGGAGCCTCATGAGTTGAGGGGGGGGGGTTGGAATTTGCCTAATCCAATGTCATATGTACATCTGTATGCTTGCAAAGAAAATAAACCCGTTTTGGAACGTCGAATACATAGTAAGAAAAAGAGCATACTTGCAGCATGGACTATCTGTCCCCTCCACTTTTAAATCGAGATTGAGCTTGAATATAAGAGAATGCTGGGCATAAGGTGGTACATCCAGGAACCAATACATTTCAAGCTATTGAAACCTAACAAGTTCAATTTGGAGAAATACTGTCAGCAAATGGATGATTTAAACAAAGCCTCAAAGAAAAGAGGCTGGCAATGTTCGATATGAAGCACTTTATATTGCATCATGATAATACCAAACCACATGCTGCTTTTGCGATTCGTTAAAGTATCACAGAGCTAGGCTGGGAATATCTGTCACATCCACCATACTCTTTAAACCTGGCACCATCTAATTATCCCTTGTCTCCCTACTAAATTTTTTGAAAAGAAAAAAAATTCAAAACTGAAGCATACGCCAATCTAACACTACTTTAGTTCTTCACCTCTAAAGATAAGCATTTTTCAAGAATGGTTGGTATTTACAAATTATCAGCATGCTCGGAAGAGTTTATAATTAATGATGTAAAGTATATTGTACAGTGAAAATTATTAAATGTATGAAAAATGTATTATTTTATTTCACTTTTCACAAATGGACAGAACTTTCCAGTAGACCTAATATATATTTGTGTGTTGCATTTGATTTAACACCTTTTTAATTTTGGTACTTTTTAACACCAATCCAAATTAATTACCATCAATATTCTCATGTTATGTAATACTACTATTTTCACCTTTCAAGTTGCAAAATAGACCAATCCTTCCAAGCCTCATTAGTGGCCATGGTTGCCTAGTGGTCACGGTTGCAGACTCGGCCAGCGGTTTTTGTTGAGTCGCAGGTTGGAACTCTGATGCCACTATCTTCACTGGGCCGAGGCTCTAAGTTTCGAGCGCTGTCATCAATAATTTTCTTGTTGCTTCTCATTGCAACTTTAATAAACAATCCCAATCTAAACATTTTCGTAATAAATTAAATGGAATTATTTTTTATTGAATGAATTATGTTTGTATGAATTATAATTTTAAAAACTGACCTACAGCTACAGCATAATGTTGGCGCTCAAAAGATACCAATTTAGCAATCAAAAGACACTAAATGATCCGTCAACCTGTATACCTTCACTTCTGGGCGATTATATTAGGCTTGCTGCAGAATGTCTGCTGCTCATTTGCATGATCTGCCCATCACATATCCACTCCTCACCTAGCAATACACACCCATGTCACTTTTATCTCTCTTGTAATTTTGCTGGTTAGATGTATATTGTTTTTCGCCTGCTCACAGAAAACGCCAGCGTGTTTTTTTTTTTTAAGAACTCGACTTTGTAATTGTTTTTGAACAAGAATGCAGCAGAAAAATTTTGATGATAGTTCAGTCAATGTACAAAGATATTTCCATGGTATTGGGATATGATATGAACGACTCATGATGGAATGTTCTTTGGTACTTTTATGTACAATAAAAGTTAAAATTTTTGTTCATATGACCTATTTCTGCAGGCCTCAGTTTGATGCCTGGTGGATCTCATGCTTCCTGTGGATTGGCTACCACTGTTGTGTAAGGCAATACCGTAATTTCTGTAATTGTTCATTTGAATAAGTTTTATGAACAGTTCCTTCACATAATTTAATTTCTCATGTAATAGAGCTTTATAGTCTTGACTTTAAATATTAATTGATAAAAGGATAACATATATATTTTCTTTCAGTTTATTAAAATGCTCTCAATCACAATAAAAGGAATTTAAATCGTAATGTTAAGCTAACTTCTTAAATCATACCTCAGATATATCTAACATTCAACAGTGATGAAACTGGACAGTTTTTTAGACAGGAATCTGATGAATGTAGTAATCAAGAAGTTATTTTTTACAGTTAAAAAATCATAGAAATGTGAATTACCAAAATGTGAAAGACAATTGTCAAAGTGATAACTTAGACACATTTTTCATCCTACAAGGAGTTTTTCAGTAATAGAAATAAAACTTTAATTCATATAAAAAAAATTTCGAAAGTAATGAAAAGTAAAAATATTATTAGTAGAAGATAATATTTCCAATTTATATTTGGGACTCTCAACTACACAAACTTTGACCAACACATACATATGAAGAAATTGGAGTATTGTACATAAAAGAAATCATCTCTGAAGTAAACCAGTACAATTCATATTGATAAACTCCTCTATCATTAACATTTTAAAAACATTCAGCAAATCAGGTCATGTTCACAACCTCAATTATTGTTTAGCAATAAAAATGAAATGGACCCTCCCCCCCCTCTCAAATTAGGAGAATTTTGTGATAAAAGAGTATATTTGATAGAATTATTCTATCCCAGAAAGATACATAAATGAAAAAAAAAAAGAGAGAGAGAGAGAGAGATTTGTTAATAACAATAGTTTCTTTGCCATGATAAATACTTTCCATATATTTTCACATAAAATTTATTATATTTTGGAAGATTAATTTTAACTTTTCAAATTTTTTCATTTCACATTATTTTTATGTATCTTATTGGTAAAAAATTGGTCATTATTTTGCACTGATTTAAAAATATCTTTATTAAAAATACTTCTTGCATCATAAATTTTAAATTAAATAACTTGATAAAGTTAACTGTATTTTTGAGCTTAAAATTTATAAATCTGAATCTTTTTAGAACATTTACGTGTAACCATTGAATGAAGCTTTGACTTAATGCTATGATATTGAGATCAAAATATTATAATGGGTTAAAGCAATTACTTTATTTGTGTATTGATTTTCAAATTTATCTTAAGTCCTGTCTGTGTGTCATTTTAATTAGAATAGAAAGAGTGTGTAAATATATGTAAGTGGTATAGTTATGGTTGCTTGTGTATTTTTGGCAATGTTTCTCTCAAGTTGTGGGGTTGATGCATATTGAATCTGTCTGGCTCTAAGTCCGTATGTGGGGATGGTGTATAAGTTTGGAAAATGGGGACCTGCTCAGGCATCATCTTCATCACTTGACAATGGTTCAAAACTACAATGTCCATTTTACCAGTACGCATTCTGTTGCTTCTGAGTGGAATTCTAATAAGCAGTCAACCTTAGTTGAGAAGTGAATTCTTTTAACCAACTCACTATTATGAAATGTATTGAAGAAATAGAAATACATTTATAAGTATGTTTAACTTTGTTTTGTTATTTTTCTAGGTTATGTTAAAAATGGTTATACTCTATATTTGAATTCCGGTTTAAGTACATCAAGAAATCATTATGGCCAGAGAGTCATTACTCGAGAAGCTGATCTAGTCACTGCACATGGTGAATAATTGTTAAAGAATCTTAGAGAAGTATTTTCTAATTAGTTGATATCAGAAGTATATTTTTATTTTACACTATTTTAGATGATTTGATTAATTATTTTAAGCAATGCTTTTTAAATTCTTGTAAAACATGTAATATTTTCAAAATGCACTTAATGTTTTTTATACATAGGTACTATATTTTTTCTTTTTATCCCTTTGCACCTGGTATTGATTCAGAATTTGGTAAGTTTCTAATTTGTTTATGTAAATTAATAAAATATTTAAGATTTTATTGCATGATTTACTTGACTGAATTTTTTGAAAAATAACATTTTTCAAGTTTTATATTTTGAATTTTTCCCTTCTTCCTTGCCATTTTTTGCTCAATTCCTCTTCTCATTTTTACAACTAGGCCATAACTGGGGGAGTGAGCATGATCCTGACTTACCTGAATGTTCTCCAGATGGTCGTCATGGCGGTTCATTTTTGATGTATACATATTCTGTCAGTGGCTATGATCCAAATAACAAGGCATAAACTTTTCTCTTTATTACCTGTGTAATTATTTTTCTTGAAAACCTTGTTATTCATTGCTTAGTTTAATTATTGTTTATGTATTTTTTAGAAATTTTCTCCTTGTAGCATACGTTCTGTACGTGCTGTTTTATTAGCAAAGGCAAGCAAATGTTTTTCCAGTAAGTGTGTTATAAGCATTTTAATGTATATCTATTAGGCAAATCTTTCTAAGAAACATGGGCTATTTTCTTGTAATATTGATAATGTTCATATGAATCATAATTTTATAATGAATTAAAAATTTATGTGTGGTCAAATTTGAGATATTTTAGAAAATTTAATAGTCATATTTCTTTGATATAGTTATTTGTATAACATAACTCTGGAATACAAGTTTAATCATAGTAATTGTATTCTTTGTAAACATGAAATTTTCAATATTAATTCAATGTCAAATGTACAATTTTATTAAAAGTTTCTGCCATTGTATATTTCTTGCTCAAATGACCTTTCATTTGACACTCTAAAATTTACTGCACCAAAACGGAGTTACTTATGATTAAAAAAAAGACTTCAGGTGTCAAAAATTCTCTTCATGGGGAAATAATGGTTGATGCTGTTTAAGACTTGTACATTTTAACAGTGATAATGTTGTCAAATTAAACATTTCTGGTTTGTTTTTATTAATGATATTTTATAAGATGCATATAAACCAAAAGTTTTTAATCATTATGTTTTAAATAAAACCCAGTTAAATCAGATTTATCCTCTCTATTTAGAACCAGAAGAATCGTTTTGTGGGAATTCTTTGGTTGAGGAAGGAGAAGAATGTGATGCTGGTTTTATAGGCAGTGAAGACAATGACCCTTGCTGTGATAGTACTTGTAAACTGAAACATGGAGCTATATGCAGGTGAGCTTTGCAATTTACATTACAGTTGTAAAGGCTTTTTACGTAATTATCAAGGTATATTTATTTGGAAAGTATAATTTAGGACTCCTTAATATTTTTCACTTATTTTCATATCTGTGTAATCCATTGCTTAGAGTTGATTTCTATGTTAGTTCAGTGTCATTATTTTCTCTTGGCCAAATATTTTGTATTTATCATCATGTTCGGTGAATTATGAAGCTATTTATAGTTTCTCTTTCTTGAATGACATTATTTCAAATGCCTTGGAATGAATAACCCGATTTTTTTATTCTAATACTCTATTCTTTGGAATTACAATATATAATATCAGATTCATATATTAAATTGTTCTGTATATATATATATGTATAACTCTAACTCTTTGTGTGCTTTTGTATTCACAAACTTTTTGTGTTGTATGAAGTACTATTTTTTAAAGAATTTGATTGAGAATTGTTACTTTTTTTTTTATCATGTAATATTTGAATTTCATCATGAATATGGTAACCAAAATCCTATCATTTTCGCTTTAGTTTAGTTTCGTACTATTTTATGCAAAATTTTAAATTAAATATTGTGATATATATTGGACATTTTCTTTTGTAGTAGATTATTTTAAAATAATCCTATATTTCAACCTTAAAGTACATTAAAATCAAGTATTTTTCTTTTTTTATTATGTATTTCCCATCTTTTAGTTATTTTTATAAATTAGATTTTGTTTAGTGGGAAAATAAATACTTTAAACTAATTTTAGCTATTTTCATTTCTTTTTAGTGACAAAAATGCTCCTTGCTGCCGAAGTTGTCAATTAGTTCATGGAGGAATAATTTGTCGAGAATCGCAACCAAGTGCATGTAAAAGAGAAGCATATTGCAAATATCCTTTTACTGCCATGTACAAATTCTGTCTAATTATAGTTTATGTATATAAATTAAATAATTCGTTATATCAAATTTTTGGAAAGTTTCATAGCAATATATATTATATTACTTGTGCATAATGTCATATATAAAGGAATACATATTTTGTATTGAATTTCAAGGAAATACTTGAAAGAAATTTAAGAGTCGGGGGGGGGGGTTGATGGCATCAAAGACTTGCCATGTAGCAGGGCTGAAGTATGTTATATCTGCTGAGGCTCCCACTTCTCCCATAGGTATGATGTGGAAGTTAAGAGAGGGATTGGTCAGCTCAGATAATGTCCATGTCACTTGACTGAGGTTCAGAATTATGAGATATGTTGCCAGTAGCCCTTGTGTTGCTTTTCAGTGCAAGGTTAATATGCAATCACTTGAAAATAACTTAAAAAGTACACACATTTACACTATTATTCCTTTATTTTTAAATTTTATTTTTTTCAGTGTTTAAATTACAATTATATTAAGATGGTTATTAATTTCTTAAAAAAATATATTCTAATTGCAAAATTTTAACATCTTAACAATACTTTGACTTTTAATAACATGTTATTCACCTTAACATTTCGATACTGGAGCCTCTCAAGATTGTCCTTCATCCATGCCTCAACCTGATGGATCACCTTGTTTGGATAGGTACTTTTTTTTGGTCAACATTTATTTACTTTAATAATAGAATCATTTTAATTTTAATGTTAAAATTGTATGGATTAAAAGAATTATACTAGAATGTTTTAAATTTCTTTTAGATGAAGGATTTATTCTATTATTCAGGTGTCAAAAGGAATACATTATTTTCTAATTAAAGAGAATTTTCTTTGTCTGATATATTTCTAAAGCTGCATAATTAATCTATTTTTTTGTCACTACTATCAATATATGGGCTTTTTATTTGCTCTTTTGGATTTTAATATTTACATAAGACCTGTTAATAATAAATTTATGTAGAAACAAGTGCACATTCAAATTTATATTAATTTGAGGAAGTTATTACATCTCATATATTGTTATATAAATGTCTTATAAAAAAAAAGTTTGATCCTGATGAATCAAAATATTTTACTAATTTTTCTGGAATTTATAAGTGTGTGTTGTGAATGAAACTATATAAATTCAAATTAAAAGTATTTTGTAATTCAAATGATATCTAATATTGTAATAACATTTGTTTTATTTATATGTATATATAATAGTTTTTAATGATAATAGATAATTTTTAAAAAAAATTATTTTAAGAATTCATCTTCATTGCTAATAATCAGAAAAAAATTGGAGTGGGGAAATTGTATTGGATATGTTTCGATATTTATTTATTTTACTTTAATTTTCATAAAGAATTCAATTGTTACATGTTTCAAACATTTTTATATATTTTATTTCTTATTCTCTTACATTATAAACCCATGTAAAGATTCTATAATTCTTTATTTTAGAGGGAAATGCAGAGATGGAGAATGTGTGCCATTTTGTGAAACTCTTGGTCTTCATTCCTGTTTATGTGATAGAGGTTTGCATTCTTAAAATTTTTTATACAAATCCAATTCATGTGTACAAATTTGATTCAAGTTCCTAAACTACAGATTTCCATAACATAATATATTACATATGATATGTAGTTTGAGTTTTTTTTTTTTTTTAAAAAAAAAAAACCAAATGTAAGTATTTCTATTACATTCCTTAAATGTTTTGTGTAATTTTTAAGAAGAGTTTGATAAAATATTCAGTTTAATTTTTTTTTATGTTTCATTTATTTTAATTCTTTTTTTATTTTATATTTGATTAATATTCCTTAAATTTATGTAAGAGACATACTTTATTACAATTTTTTGTAAAAAATTAAACAAATTAAAAAATTATAATTGATTTAAGAAGCTTTAACAATTTCTTTCTGTCATGTTTATGGTTCAATAAATTCACAAGTGTTAAATGTTTGTTGCCAAGAATATGAGTGAAATAATTCTAATTACATGTTTTATTCAATGATCTGTTTCTTATCTTGATTCAGATAATTACTTAGCAAATTTAAGTAGGATAAGAAGCTATCAAAAATATGTTATCTTTTTTGCTCATTTAACACAGAAATATATTCTGTTTATCATCATTTTTTAGTAAATACTAATTTTGTGCTGCATCAATTTCTTAGAAGTTATATGAATATTTTTGTTTTGAATTTCAATATTTTCAGAGGAGGATGCATGCAAGCGCTGTTGCAGACCTACTCAAAATTCTACCTGTAAACCAATTGAACCCACTGAAATTTTGAGAGATGGTACCCCATGTATTCATGGATATTGTGAGAATGTAGGTTTACTTCTTCCCCCTATTTTAAAAAAAAATAAATTAGTTTCCATTTTAATATAAAAATGTATATTAAAAAACTTACCAACTAATTTTATTCTGTTTTTTATTGAATATTTTTTTAAATAAATCTATACAGTCCAGTCATATGAGAAATGCCCAACACCTATTTTTAATGTTAGTGCAAAATAACTCATCACAGAAGGCATTTGGCAGCTATATCAGTGTAGAGTATATGAAAGATTTTGGAAGGAAATAGAAAACATTACACTATTTAAGAGTTAGAAGAAATAGAGTAATTTATATAATGTCCAAAAGGTCATGAGCATTGGCATCTGGGCCAAGGATGGCAATGTTTACCAAATGGCTTAATTTTTTTGGCAAACAAACTTACAACTGTGGACCAACTGACCTCCTAGATGAAAAAGGGACTACTGAAAGTGTATCCACAATAACAATTTAGTGAACTTTGCTGCATTGCAGCTCCACAACAAGCAGCTGGATAATGCATAAATGCTGATGGCAATTCATTAGAAACAAAGGCTGGATTTTGCATGCTTATACTTCAACTGGATTTCTGAGTGTTGAAAGGTGAGTTATTCTAGTGAAATATATTTTATTCTCCATCAGACAGGTGGCCGTGGTAGCCTAGTGGTCATGGTCGTGGACTCAAAACCGACGTTTTTTGTCGAGTCATGCTTTCAAGCTTTGATACCCCTAAAGACTTGCTGTATAATTGGGGCTGATGCTCGTTAAATCTGTCATCCTCATCCCTTCATTGAGGTTCATAATTACGGGATCTGTTGCTAATAGCTCTTGTGTTGTTTGTAGTGTGACTTTAATAAAACCAATCCATCAATCAGCTCCATCGTACAAATGGAAGTTGGTATATACTACATGAACCAAGATTCTGTTGCAATTGCCACAGTGTTGAAGCTGAATGAGGCAATGTTGTTATAGTCCCAGAAATGTTTTCTTGACATTCATTCAATAATCTCCTTATTGTGGAAAGCATGATTGATCTACAAAAGTAGGCATCTATCTTTGTGGATCATACTTACGCCTACATTCTGATTGTTTTTCTTGAGCATGAAGTCATCTTCGAGCAGGGCAACGCAACATGGTATACTTTTCACAATATGTGCTTATGGTTCAAAGAATTCTAGGATGAGTTCACCATACTTTCCTGAACCCCTTCCCTAGCTCCATGAATTTAAATTGAATTGAGAACATGTAGGACCTTCTTGATCAAGTAGTTCACATCATAGATTCTCAACCACAAATCCAAGGGCAGCTGACCATGAAATTGAAGTTGTTGTGGCTCCATATCTCTGTGAAAGTTCTTTACAAAACCTTATTCACATTTTGCCTGTCTGTCTCATAGTTGCAAAAGGAGATTATTAGTGCTTTTGTGAGGTGGTCACATCAATGTGACTGGACTGTGTATGTCTATTTTGCATGCTTTAGAGCAGATGTATCCTCTTAAAATTGCTTATAACATGTTAATGTCTATATTTTTTTATGTTTTCAGGGTGAATGCAAGAAAACTGTTCAGGATATTGTTGAGAGATTTTGGGATATTATAGAAGATATAAATATCAACACTGTCAGTAAGTATAATGCTATTCAATATATTTAATCTATTACTACAGTGATGGCCAAAATTGTGAACACTTTTGGAAGTTTTTTAACTTTGTATGCTTATAGGAAATATTATGTTTTACAATATGTAAAGTAGTACAAATCATTTTGAAAGAAATCATTGAGTCAGAAAACAAAATTAAAATATATCCAATAAAAAAAAAACAGGAAACATTTCTGACCTCAACCCTATTGAAAACTTGAGGCACCTTTTGAAAACTCTTGCCTGAATGAGGCGTCCATCAAATACAAAAGAGCTAATTGAAGCTATTATTGTTTCCTGTAATCGTGTAATAACAAAGGAGGAGCTTAAAACTCCCGTCAGTTCAACGAAACATCAATGTGAAGCTATAATAAAAAATAAAGGCTGTCCTACTAAGTACTGATAACTTGCTGCAATCAGCCGTGTCTAATGTATATCAATAATTATTGCTGTTTAACTCTTTCTCTTTTGCAAATATTTGGGTTTTTTTTTTGTATTAATTCAGTATGAAATTCTCTTTAAAATGTAATGTTTTCTATATACATACAAAATTTCCAAAGGTGTCTACAATTTTAGCCACCACTATATATTTTTAAACTGTAAATGAAGTTGTTATAAATTAGAATTTGTGTTATTGAAAATTAAGTTCACTAAGCAAGTTTGATATTTCTTATTATTTATGCATTTGATACTTTATGGATTTGTGTTTGAATTTTTTTTAAGTGAAATTTCTGAATGACAACATAGTAGGAACAGTTGTAATAGTTTCTCTAGTTGTTTGGATACCTGCTAGCTGCCTCATTAAATACGTTGTAAGTATACTTTCATATTTAGTGCATTAATCTGATTATTAGTTGGATACGTAAGTGCTAAATTAATTTTCTCATCGAAATTCATCACATGATTAAAATGGAAAATAGGCGTTTTCAATCATCTTTGAACTCCTTTTTAGTGAATTATAATTTGCTCTTGAAATTTTTGTATTTCTCATTTTGTATTGTTGAAATTTTTATAGCAAAATACTGTACTATCCAATAACTGATTTCTGGAACTGATAAAAATTTATAGGCATCAAAAAATAATGAAAGAGGTGGAATATGAGGGGAGTAGAGAATCACAAAATTTAGTTTTAAAATGGAATGTTTTCCACCTTTTTTTTCTGATTGAATTAGGATATAAAAGTAAAAGTTTACTGTTTATACTAACTCTACTGCAGTTCAGTTCTAATACTGGTGTGCAGTTGTTTTTTTTTTTTTTTTTTTTGAAATTTTATTCTTTTTTTTACTATGCAATATAACTTAAATCAAATAAGTAATATTACACATGTATTATAATGAAACTGGAGTACTTTAAGAAATCCAAAATAATCAACAATAATTTCATTGAACAAAGTATTGCTTGTTTAAAATAAACACCTAAAAATGAGAATGTGCCAAAATCTCATCAGTGAGTTTACTCAAGGCCTTGCTTTTACACCCAATTACATTACAAAAACAGTCTGGGGGGGGGATATTGTTATAGATTGCTAGTGTTAAATAACATTTAATTTTGTTTTTAAGGAAATACAAATAATTATATTATAGAAATAAAGATATATAGTATAAATTACTTTCTCAGTCATGTTTAGTCTCTCAGTTTTAAAACAACATCAAGTGTCTTTGTTTCTGTTTTCGCCTGGCGTAGACTCCCACACATTCATCTACTAAGGCTACCTTTCTCACAACACATGTTCACCTGCTGTTCAAGTCTCCACTATTTGCTGTAGTGCTTTACAAAATGGTTAGCTTCAAGACATAGCATTGCATTTTGTGCATATTTCTGCTAAGAAATGAATGATGATTAGATGATGAGACAAATAGATTTACACAAATGTATTGCTTATTATTCCTATTGTTAGTCACCTTAAATAAAACAAAAATTAAAAAAATTTCCTATGAAAAGGGGAATATCTCCCCCCCCCCATCACCGCCTCTGGTATTAATATACCGATTCATTGAAACACTTGATATTTGAATTCTGTTTGTCATATTTAAGGAAATTTATTTGTACGTATTTAATATTTTTCACGTATTTAATATTTTTTAAGGCATGCAGTGAGGAAGTAATATACAGTATTCAATAAATACATATATATATGTACCAAAGCCATTAGTTTATTATGAAATTCTAAAAGATATATTTCTTTTTAAGGATCGTAAAAAGCGGGAAGAATATGAAAGAGTTATTAGTGGCAAAACAAAGCGGGAGGTAATTTTTTTTCTTACTTTTATATTTTTTCTTGGAAATCAAAGAAATTATTAAATTAGTTACTCTGTTACAATATTTTGTGTCTTTTATATATATGCTTGTAATATAAGTCATAGTATTTAAATTCTTTACTCATATAAAATAAAAATTTCTTCTTGTGAAAAAATTAAAATAGTGTGATTTGTAATTCCTATTTGTTGATTTTTTTTTCTCTAGGGACTAATTTCCATGTTTTCACCTTTAATGCATATATGTAATGGTTTGATAAGAAGTATTAGCTATCACATATATTACCTTTTTGATAGTATTATAATACATCTCAAGAGTGAACAAGTTTCTGTAGATTTTTATTTTTGCTCTAAATTTATGCAACAATTGCATTAACTAATTTAGCTTATACATTTTTTTAAGGTAAAGTGAAATGCAGAAATAGAATGTTCTTATAAGTTTTTTAGTTAAATGATGGTGTGATACACACACACACACAAAACTATTCTATTAAGATATTTTTTCCACTGCTGTTAAAAACTATCATATCCAGTTATGTTCTGTTAATTGTTTCCCCTCAACGCTTTCTAAAGATGTTTGCATTAATTGATAATTTTTCTATTCTAAAAAACGTAAAAGTATCGAAAAACTGATTATTAGATTAGGAATTAATAAATAGTTAGAAAAAAGATGTAACATACCAAAATTTCAATTATTCAAAATGATAATGAAATGAACCACTTTTGGTGATTCTGTATTAGCTTTATAAGTGTTCACTATCAATCTACTTATGATCAAAAATAGAAAAAAATATAAATTTTATGAACATTCTGTTTCTTAGAATTAATAACATTAATTTTAAAAAATATCTTTCATATAATTAAGCATAAAATAAAATTTTTGAAACAATCATGATAAATCACAACTGAGAAAAATTGTCACAATAAAATGTTAAGTGTTTTGCAGATTAATCATTAGCTCAAAGTAAGATAGTTTTAGACCCTCTAGCAATTTTTAATTGATTATCTGGAACTAATAATTGAATTCCATTGAACTGATGAACACATGATATTTTAGCTATTTTCTATGAAATTCTGTATTTAAAAAAAAAAGAAATGATTGCATAATGAAAGCTTTTAGCAATTCATAACAATGTTAATTAGCTTAATTAACCCATAGATATAATTTAGTTCTCTCTGATCAATGATATTGCAAATGCAATGAGAAATTCTGAAATTTTTAAGGGTGCTCCTTTTTTTCACAACTGTATAATTAAGGTTTTTCAGGGTATTTTAAAAAAAAAAATTTTTTTTTTTTTTTTTTTTTTTAAAGGAAATTCAGGATTTTGCTAAATAAATGGCTCTTAGGCAAAATTGATATTACACTAGTGTAACTTGAATTATTATTATATATTAATTATTATTTTTGTAGATGTTTGCATTTCTACTTCTGAACATTGTAATGTTATATAATATTTATTTTCTTTCATGTGTCACACATTTTAAGATTTTTAATTACTTATAGAATAAGATATTTCTTATAACTTAAGTGAAGTTAGTGCTTATTCAATTCTAGTTCACTGTTTTTCTTAATGTGGTATGTATTTGTTCTTATTATAGAGTACAAAGCCTTTTAGATTACCCAAAGAAAAAGGTGCTCGGATTATACATATCAAAAGGCAAAATCGTTTTCGACCTGAAGCTGTTACTCCTCGCAACACTCAGCCTTCAAAGGAGTGCTATCGTTATTATGGTGATCATAACGATCGTCTTTTCCCTAGAGCCACTTACCGACCAGAACCATCACCTCAACACCATTATGCTCATTCAGATTCAGAATATTATGCTCCACGTCATAGACATTTTCCTCCGGTTAGGAGTCATGGAGCTGAAGATGCTCATACTTATCGTCCAAAGCCACCAAGTGTTGTCACAGAAGCTTTTACGGCTTTGTGACATATGAGACAGTGTGTAGATAGGGCTGCTGCAAGAATTGCTCAAGTACAAGCTAAAAACTAAATGCTATCAGTTTGATAGCAATTGATAAAAATGGTTGGCTTGAGGAGCAAACAAATTGCAACAGTAACCTTCTACACACCATCTCTTTTCTGTGATATTTAAAATTTAGTTGCATTGAAGTTTTTTTTCTGCTTTTAATTTTCTTACTTTATTAATTTGAACAACTTACGATTTATAACTGCCAAGTTCCTAAAAATGCAGTGTGATCTTTATGCTCTAGTATCTATAAGACCATGATTTAATGGTTCAGCATACATGAAGAATTTGCAATTGTTTTTTTTTTTTGTTACATAAAATCTTTATGCTATTGTAAGTTATACTTCTCATTTGTTTTGAAGATGTTTTGGTAAATTAATAGAGATATGATGATCACATTGCATTTATGATATGTACATATATATTAGATCAGGCTTGTCCAACCTTCAGGGCTGCATGTGGTCCAGGATGACTATAAATAGGACCCAATGTAAAATCACCTTACTAATTTTAGAATTGGGTCTAAAACCGTGAATATTTCTATTTGAGCATACATTTAATTTATAGGAGATGAACTTTACACATTCCTTATCAATGAAAAATTCATAAAGTTCTCAAATAATTGTATTTACTTCTTCCTCTATATGCACAACAGACTTGCTGGTACTGATGCAAATAATTATTTATTAATATAATAAATTGCACACTAATATTCTTTCTTCTTGAGATATATGTCTCTCATTGTACTCAACGAGCACACACTGGTATGACTCTGAATTTGTTATTGTAAACATTGTATCCAGAATGCCATTAAAACACAACTAAATGAAAAGATTTTTCAAAATATGACTAATAATTGAAACTGGTTCCCTGGAGATGATGCGTAATAGAGAGATGGTTTTACTAAAATTATAAGAATACAATGTAGTTTGCTCTCAAAATTTGTGTATAATGACGTATCACTGTATAGTACATCAAGCAAATAAATGCCTGTGTGCTTGATGTACTATTCAGTGATAATTCATCATGCATAAATTTTGAAAGCTAATTACATTATATTCTGTTAATATGATGAGGATTGATAATATTGTGCAGATTGTCATTGAGACATTAAATTTATAGATATCAACTATGTGGATACTATTTACTTTTGGGGGGGAAATGGATTCTTTGAAGTAAAATGTCGAAAAGATTGTTAGATATACTAAACGAAATCTAGTTGCTTATGTAATTAAAAACAAAACTTGTGTTAAAATATGACTATGAAAATTGTTCTCTGATTTAGCTGTTTTTGTGGACTTGATAGGGGCGTAATGGACAAATATATACCTATAAATGAAAACCATTTGTCAATATAATGTTTAAAATTAAATCAGCTTTTTAAATGAAACCAAACCCTCTAATCTTGGATAATAGCTAACAATTGCAGGTATTTTTACTTATTGGCTAAATGTTGTGTAAACAGTAAGAAATCTGGGGTGTTTTTGAATTTGATGCAAGAATTTGAGAAGAAATATGTTTGAAACATCAAATCGGCATTTATTTTAAGGAAAAATATGATCATGTCTTTACTGGAAACCTATCAAATAAATTTCCTGGAGAAAAATGTCCTTCATGACTTTTTATATTGTAACTATTTAAAAGCATCTAAATTTGAGCAGCTATTTTTAAGGATGAATCCCAGAAAGAATAAAACTGGATTCAAAATATCCGTTTAGAATTTGAGAATATGCTAATAAACGCAACTACTACGAATGAACTAAATATCAAAGCTTTGGTGTCTCAAATACAATACCAAAACATCTCAATTTCATATTACTATCTTGACTTCTGTATTTATAATAAAAATATTCATGAATTAATGAACTGTTACTTAAATATGTTAGTTATATGTATTCTGTATAGGTTATTAACTATTATTAACTTCATTAACTATTATTGTATATGACTCAAAACAACTTAATGTGGCCCAAGGAAACTAACAGGTTGGACATCCCTGTATTAAATAATTGTAATGTATTTGAATTGTTGATCAGTTAATGATGGGCATCTATTATTAATGTTATATTTGAATGAATTCAGCTTAGTTATCTCTGCCAGTAACATTGCTAGTTTTATACTCATATTTATTGCAATTTAAGTTTATTACATTTAATAGCAGGATCAAACTTTTAAATGTTTTGTTTTGCTGGACATGCTTCATTTGATCATTTTTGCCTATTATAATTTAGTACCTGATATAATCTAATCAATGTTATGACTGAAAGAGCTGAAATTCTGTTAAAAGCTTTTGAAATGACTGGGATATGTATTTTTAGTGTTTTATTTGATTAAATTCTTAATATTTTTTTGTTTCATATGACAATTCTGAAACTATTAAATGTTACTTCAGCTAATTTCTGAAGATTTTTTTTTTTAAATTTACATTTTGGTTCATAGATTTATTAAAAAATGTCTAACATTGTTTAGTAATAATTATTTCAAAAATCATTAAATCTAGATTTTACTAATTAGAAAACTATTAGTTTGTCAGTATAAAATTAAAATCTCAGTCAGCTAAATTAATTTTCATCACAATATATTGTCTGAAATCCAAAGAATGCTCAAGAACTTGTTTTACCCTCAGAAATATCAATTTTTCAGAATTGAGAATTTAAATGAATTATTAAGGTTATATTTTACTTTTACATTTGTTGTAAAATATTCACAATTAAAAGCCTTGATGAGAACTGTTATCCTTACTTTTTTTTTTAAAGATTTGACAGTTCTTTTTGCTGCATTAATCCCAAGCAAAATAACTAATGACTTGCATATTATTTTTAAAATGACACTAAAATTCTATTTAGTGTTGTTGTTTCTTTATACCTGGTAATTCTTTTTTCTTTGTGATGTGTATTCAAAATTCCTTTAGCAGAGCTTGTTGTATAAATTTAACAAAAATGATAGTTTTAATTTTAATAACTCTGCATCTTAAATTTATGATGATGATGAAATTTTCTCGCAATATAAGAAACTGTGAAGTTTTTGATATAATTTGTTTGACATAATATCAGTTTGTTGATATAAAATGATATTTGATGCAACAATTCATTTTGAGATTTCCTCATGTAAAGTTAAATTTTAATATTTAGCTGTAATTATGCTGTTTTTTAGAATTTTATATTTATAATTAATTAACTTTGTTAAATACCTTTAAAGTTTTATGCTGTTTCTAATAGTTACTACCGCAATGGTTCTTTTCTGAATTGAAATCTTTAATTGATTTTTGAAATTTATCTGTATATTTCAAATTGTAGCATGAACATTTGCTTTCTATACGTAAATAATTATTTAATGGTAATGTTTTAAAAATCTGTACATTTGTAAATACAACTATGGGAATTGTGATCCCTTTACATTCTCATCACATAACTTTTCCGTACTTCTTTATAAAACAGTAAATATTTTAAGATGTTGGAATTTTGGAGGATTGTCATAACTCCCAAAAGGGGTTTGAAAAGGAAACTTTCTAAAGCATTGTTAATATACATGATTTTTACTTTATATTAATTTTTCATGTTGAAGAATTATAGAGTTTTAAAGAGATTTTGCAGTTTATCCTGCAACTCTTAATTCCTAGTTGAAATAAGGAAATCACTTTAAAACTATTTTTTCCCTTGTCAGGGGCATTAGATTGAATGCTGTGCCATTAAAATGTCCAGAAACTATATGAAATAGAAATTTTTTTTTTTTTAAATTACATATAGAATATGTGTTATTTATGTGAATAGATCAAACCTTATTATTTTTTTAATGTTTTTACTTAAACTAACTACTGGCTTTGATTAGTTTGTTTTATTTATTTTACCAATAAGCATTATGTTTGATTGTCACAAAGTTTTTATATCTCTGTAGATTCTTTTTTCTCTAGTTTTTTCGAAGTTTTTATTCTCTGTGTTTTTACAGGGTGCAAAACTTAGTGATATTGAATTTTTTGAAGCAAATGTAAATGTTTGTGAATGTTTTAACTTTGAAAAAGCTATTGTTCAGTATTGAAAATATTTATTAAACCTCATTTGATATGAGGTAAAATTTACCTTTGTTTGTTAAAGGTAGTACTATTATGCATATGTTATGTGACTACAAAACTGATTTATTATTGTAATTGTTTTAGTATAGTCTAATGTATGTATATATATATAGTAGTATATAAAAATACATGAACGTTTTTCATGGTACAATGTTATTGTATTGCTGTCTATAAATATTATATAGAAGTTAGTTTTCTAAAAATTGTTTCTGTGCACTTTGATTTAAATAGGAGCGTGTAATACATAAAAATATTTGCATTTCTGTGTGTTACAAAATGTTCAATTCTATTTTTTTTAAAATAATTTCTAACAGATTTTTAAGCAATTCTGTAGAACCTCGAAAGTTGACTACCTAAGGAAATTAACTTTCATAGTTCCAATATGTATAACATACTAAGTAAGACTGACTTCTCTGGGTTTTATTGCCTTTTTAAGTTAAATCATCTTGGATTATAGTATGCAATGTTAATTTATCATCAATTGAACCTCTTTAATTTGATCAATCATTTTCACTCTACACCATAAGAACTAAGAAAGCGAGTGATAATGGTCCCAAGTTACATGGAACATAATATTCAAATGGATTCATAAGTCCCAATTGTGTTTCCAGTTAGCACTCGTAAAATGAGGACTGCTGCATGCAAAATGTAACAAACTTCAAAGTCTTCCCATAATGTTTTATAGAAATTAAATGAGGAGGGTACCAACTCCAATGTCATTCTTGTCACTTGGTTGTGGCTCAAAATTTCGAAGCCATCGCAAATAGTCCTCTTATAATTTTTAATACAATTCTAATTCTATATCAAGAGGTAAAAGGACGTGATCCTCGATACTTGTAATTTAATTTTTTGCTATAAAATTTTGGTTATTACAAACAATCGCAACCATGTTGGAGACCTTTGATGAATCGGGTTGAAAGCATGACAAGATGAAGGGATGTAGCAATTTTAAACACATTGTAGAAAAAGAGGGAAAAGACTTTTGATCAATAATTGCTTTATTTGACTCAAACTCCATCATGTTGAAAATATTATGTTTTTATGATGCAAAAAAGGAAAGAAAAAAAAATGGTTACAAAATAGAACCAAAAGAGTGGTTTTTTTCTTTCTTTCTGGATCTTGCCACCATAAATGTGGTCCAAGATGGTGTCGAGATGTTCCCCTTTGTTTCTTTTTTCTTCATTTGATATTACTCCACATTCTTTCTACCATTCCGATATGAACACACAAGGGAAGGAATCCAGCCTTTTCATTTCTTTAGTTTGAAAGATTGTCCAATTATCAGAGTAAATTCTACTTCGTGAATGTTTTCAACTATTTTCTAGAGATGAGTAGTGACATTTCTCTGGGTAAAACAAGCTAGAAATGTTTCTTTTTTCTTTCTAAAACACTACCGAAAATCCATGTTCATGCAATATTCGATCAGAACACCTTTTGTTGAACTAACTTCCATTTATTTCAAAGATGCAGATCCAGTTCATGTATTTTCCTTCTTTTTCATGTCAACTACATAAATTATTCTCTAAGAATTATTTCATTTAGAATTACTTGGTCCCTCAAATTAAGTTGTTCTTCACAAAATTCAATAATAGCCATGTTTTTACACCAGCAATAAAATTATCTTACCTCTATTAACAGCAGAACTTGTTATAAATTCTAATTTCTTAATCACAATGCAGTTAATGCTTAATTAGCATTTTCGCACCCACACAGACCAAAAATATAATAAAACCCCACTTATGGTGGAAAGGGAATAAACGAAATCCATACTGAAGTATAGGTAATATGCATATAAGGCAAAAACTTGTTGAAGAGAAATGTTTTAAGCTTTCTCTATTATCACCAAGGTCAAGGTACTTAAAAACTTAAGCATGGTTGCGAATTACTATTACCAAATTTTTTATGGCTAATTGTCAGATCAGGTCTAACTTCCTATTATTTACCTTGAGTTTAACATTATTTCCAACATTGTGTACTAGTCTGAATTGAATGTTTATCTTACAGTAAATGCAGAGTAAAAAAAAAAAAAAAAAAATGAAATTGAATAATTTATGAACACAAGTTGGATTTTTCTTTGTAAAAGGGATAAGATAATCACAAATTGATTTATATTTTTAGGGTGAAAAATTGTTAAGGTATGAGAAAACAGTAAAGATGTTTTAATTCTGAATGTATGATTTCTCTCTCCATGTAAAAGTTCATTAGGAAGTTAAATGTTTGTATTAATCAGTAGTTGGCCTTGTTCTATATGTTAAGCAGTTTATTTCAGTCCTTTGGATTGTCAGCTTTCGTAAGTTCTATATTTATGTAGAATTATAAAAAAAATAAATCTAGTCATTCCTTGTAGTTTAAAAATTTAATGTTTTATACACACATTACAGTTGTGTTTTTGTTTGTTGGGTTTTTTTTCTGTTCCATTTTTAGGATTGATACTTCAATGCTGTGCAAAGATATATGTGTAAACGATCAAATGATATTAAATGAATAAATTTTTTATTGGAAGTTAAATTGTTCTTTATAAGTTATTCAGTATTTTTAAAAGAAACATTTAAATTGACCTCTCTTTTATTAGATAACATTTCGGAAATTAACTAACAATAGAGATGACAAAGCTTTAATATTATTGAACATAAGCTGAAATATTTTTTTCTGTACATTTTTGTTAGCATTCTTTACTACGAAGAATTTGTTTTTATTTGAATCAATGTCATTCAGTTTTTAAGGATGCTTCAAGGTTTTCTCATTGTTGAGATAATATTAAAAAAAAATTACATTGCTGTCCATTCGATTTATAAGTTTACTCCATCAGCATATATTTCAAATGCTGTAAAAATGAGTTGAAACAGGAAATCGTTATATTCATAAACTGAAGATCGATATCACTATGTATCAGAGAATCGAGCTACACTTCTATTGAAAAAAACATTTCAGAACGAATATTAAAAAGAGCAATTTATTTACCTTTCATAATAAAACAAGGAATGAGATACTGAAATATCGGCTAATTTTTTAAATTTTCCTACTGATCTTGCCTCTTACATGTCAGCCTGATTCAGTCTCTTGCAGATACCATCTCTCTTATGCGTGGAACCAATCAGACAGAATGTTCAACATATGTGATCCATCGCCCATTTTGTGGCTGAGAGTAGATAACGGTAAAAGTCGGCAGTATATTAGTGCGTAGGTTACTAGGCGTGAGGCTTAAGACACGCTCTGAACTTAGTTTTACATTCCGTGAGTGAACTTGTGTGAGAAGATTCCATCTAAAATAAGAAACCATGCTATCTGGAAAACACAAGTATGATGACGCTAATAAGAGATTTAAAGCAGAATGAAAAGAGTAATTGTTTTTGGTGGAGAGGAATACGGAAAACCAAAATGTATCTTTTATGTCAAGTAATACAATTACAATTCTAGGTCGGTAATCTTAAGCGACATTATGAATCAAATCATTGTTCCTTCAGCCTACCATTACATGCTGTTGCTAGTTAAAACGAACTAAATATTACCTTTAAAACAAAGCTTCACAACCCAACCAAGGCCAAATCAATGTTTAATAAAAGCACAAATGCAACAACAGTGGCCATATTAATTATGGCTTTCAATATTGCTGGGGAAAAAGACTATACCGAAAGAAAGCTCATGAAATGAAAAACTACTGAAGTAATTTCGATTTAAGTTCCAGAAAGTTATATATATAGTTCATTGAATAAATGCCTTCATCTAGACATATTATAGAAAGGCGAATCTGCTTATTTTCTATGACGTTATAAGTAACTTGCTACAGGATGTGAAGCACTGAGTTCAGCTTTAGTCGAATCCATAGAATTGGAGATAAACACAACAAGCTATGTTTGTTCATTATGTTACAGATAATTTAGAGGTGAAAGGAGAAATATTGGATCTTATTGTTCTAAATGATATTCGAGGTTCAAAAACAAACCGATAAAGAGCCCCACACTATTGATGCTGAACTCGAAAATATTCTGCACCTATTTAAAATGTATTCGTCGATTAAACTCTTTATTTAACTATTCTTAATGAACAATGTTTTGATAAAATTCTTTGATTTGGTAGAACCAATCAAATAATTTGTCATTGAAAAAATAAAATCTTTTTCAGAACTGGAAGATTAGTTGGGATTGGAAGTATGAAAATAAATTTTCGTGTTTTTCTGAGAATACTTTTCTGTGACCTAGTAACGTGATTTATTATTCAGTGAATGCAAAATGAGTATTTTTAAAACTCCCATATGCTTTCTACCTTAAATTTCCTAGCGAAATGTTAATTTTATGAAATTTTACAATTATTACCTGAAATATATATAGAGAGATTTATTTCATTTCATCGTGTAAAATAAAAGGAATGTTCTTATCTGTTGACTTGATATATATTTATGAGATGTGAAAACAAATTTTAATTTTAGATGGCCGCGGTAACCTAGTGGTCATGGTTTCGGATTCGTGGCCGGCGTCTTTCGTTCAGTCGCGGGTTCGATCCTTGGCCGCCAAAGTCTCGCCGTGTAGCCGGGGCTGATGCACGTTAAATCCGTCGGGCCCTAAAGTCCTTCCATTGACGTGATGTGGAAGTTAGGAGAGGGGAGTGCCAGCTTAGGTGTCATCCTCGTCACTTGACTGAGGTTCAAAATTACGAGGTCCGTCGCCAATAGCCCTCGTGTTGCTTCTAGTGCAATTTTAATACAAAACTAAACTTTAATTTTAGATTAATTGTATTTGAAAATCCTTATCTTTTTTATGCAGAAAAATTATTCATAAAAATATTTTCAACAAAAAGGAAAAATACAAGTTAATGAAAACTTTCCTTTTTTTCCACGTTCATTTAAATGCATATTTTTTTTAAAAAAATTAATTTAGTTCCAGGAATATAGATTATTTTATTATTGTAAACAATGAAAGAAAGTAATATCAGTAACTGTTTCTTTTGTGCGTGGAAGAATACATGTTTACTTCCCTGTGTTCCATTGATAAATGATTTTTGGTGAGCTGTGTAGGCTAACTGTAGACTTCATAGAACGTAAAATGCATTAGCGCTTAAAGCTTTATTCATAGTCATTTTGTTCCCTTCGTAAGTTTTGAATTTTGTAATCAGGGCAATTCACAGTACGTTTAAATCTGTTCGGGGTCCAAAGTCCTCCCGTTGGCGTGGTGTGGATGTTAGGAGAGGGAGGTGCCAGCTCAGGTGTCGTCCTTGTCACTTGACCGTGGTTCAAAATTACGAGGTCCGTCGCCAATAGCCCTCGTGTTGCTTCTAGTGCGACGTTAATAAAAACTGAATCTGAAACTGAATCACAGTACGTTTAAAAAATTACAACAAATGAGAACCTTAACTTTTCTTTTATTAGCATATATCAAACAAACTACGCTTTTATTAAATATTAAAATGAGTAAAATAATTTTCCTAGGATATACTGTTAATATATTTCATCGAGATAATGTGGTTTCAGTATTCAGATTCTTTGTTCAAATATCCAGAATTAGAAATTCGCATATTTTTACAAGCTTTAATTTAACTTGCAGTGCTCATATATATGTATGTCTTTCCAGATCAAAATTTGTATTCGAATTTTAACCCATTTCCTATCATCCGATTGAGCAGAAATTTTGCACAAACACGTATAATTCCCATGACAATACAATACTACGGTATGCTCAAGGAGTTACGTTCATCCAATTGAATTGGAAGTTTCCCCCTTACATTTGACTCGTGTAATTTCTTTTAAGTCTTAAATTTCTAGACTAACCAAAAATAATAAAAAATTATAAGAGAAAAAACATTTTAAATCAAGCTTTCATTTAAAGATGGACTTGAAATATTTTTTTTATATATAAAATAACATATGATTTATAAATGAGGGTTTAATACTTTTGATCCCATCAATGAGATCAAAGGAAGTAATGCCTCAAGCTTGTATAAGTAAACAGTTACTATACTTAATTCACCTATAATTAGCTAAGTATCTTAATTAGCCATCTCCAGTTCTTATAAATTAAATATTATTTTACATTTAAAAGAAACTTTGCTTATACCTTTTAGTGCGTCTTTAAATTATAGCTTGATTCAGTTATATGTATATATATATATATATATATACATTTTTTTATTTTTCTTAGCATTCTTATTTAGATATTGGATTTTGCGGGATTTTTATTATATTGTTGAATTAAAATATCCGTATTGAATGGTTCCTTTCAGAATTTGATTTAGAAATTTATTTTTTATATTAGAATGAAAATTTAAGGAGATGTTTTAACTTTATACTTAATTATAAAGTATTTTACACTTCAAGAAAGTCTTTATATGTTGTGAATCGTAGAGCATAAAAAATTCATATTATTATGTTATGGATTTACATTTTAAATATAAATATGCATTTTTGTTCCACATTTGATGTTTTTTAAATTGAGATAATTCTAGAACGAATAATTATTTTTCAGAATTTATGAGCTATATATATATATATCAGAAGAGTAAAAAAATATCAAGAAATTTTTAAAAACCTTGAACTTTTTGAAAAATACAAAAAGGAGAATATATTTAATGTTGT
Organism: Nephila pilipes; assembly: GCA_019974015.1. Classification (NCBI taxonomy): domain Eukaryota; kingdom Metazoa; phylum Arthropoda; class Arachnida; order Araneae; family Nephilidae; genus Nephila; species Nephila pilipes. The sequence goes on from BMAW01026406.1 coordinate 360,574, forward strand.
AACAGGCTTTATATATATATATATATATCTTATGCTTGGCTTTTTTTTTTCTGGGATACATCCAAACATGCTTAAATTATTTAGTAGTCATGGCAGAGACAGCAGGCAATGATTGTTCTTTATTAACAACACTTTAGATACCAGGAAGGGGGGAGGAGCATCGAGCAACATGGTGCTGGGATCAACGCGCCTCACAAAACATCTACATCAGGGGCCGCCAAACTTTTTTGATCGTCAACTCCCCAAAATTTTCTGATCGACCCCCTCTATAAAAATGATAGCAAAAGAAAAAAAACATATCTGTTTCCTAATTAAATTAAATCATTTAAGAAACAGTTAAGTTTTCTCTCTCTCTTGATTCTGACAAAATCAAATTTTTATATAAATCAAGGAGAAGGATGTGGTTGATGACTCTTGGCTAGATTAGCAATATTTGTTTCAAAATTTGTTAATTTCAGTCTTAGTTCGCCTCGGAGCTCCATATTCCATTTATTTCTCTTCTTTGTAAACATAGAACATAGAATTAATATGACTGAAGCCAGATTCTAAAATACGAGCTAAATTACGCCGGGAAATTCCAAACTAAAGGTTTTGGATATTTTTGTGTAATATTTAAATTCGTACAAAATTTACACACAGTTAAATTATTAAAAAGCACCTTTGTTTCATGGTCATCTAATAATTCAATGACTTCATCTTGCAAATGACTGTCGTTATTTTCAACTTAAGCAGAACGTGGCGCGATAGTCCATTCTGGGATATCTATATTTTTAATATCTCCAAAGCGTAATTTAAAATCATCGCATAATTTTTGGACATGATTTGTACGTATTTCCAATTTTACGTCGGTTATATCCAATTGTCGTAAATTTCAAAAGTATGGAAAATCTTCATGTATCAATGAAGAATTAACAAACAAATTTAATATATCTTGAAAGCTTAAAATAACTGTTAGTGCTTGAATTGATGTAATTTCTTTTCATTAGCGACGTGTTTGAATATTATTGAATTTTGCAAATACATCGGCCAAATAAGAAATATAGTTTTTATTTTTTTGCAATTCTCCACTTAAGGTTGGATTAATTTCATTAAGAAATTCTGTAATTGTTTAAGCAATTCAATAAGTTTTTGTAAATAAGTACCTCTTGATAACTATTGTATTTTGGTGTGTAATAATAATTGTTTTGATAGTTCATCATTTTCCTCGCAAAGCTTATCAAATAGTTATGATTAAGATGTTGTGCTCTAATTTGGGCCATCTAGTAACAAAAAAGGTGTAAGAATCATTTATCATAAGTCTGAGAATGAGAACCCATCACTAAAGACGCATACTTTAAACGATAAAAAAAAGATAAATAATTATTTTTAAAAAATATGCAGGAAGGAGAAATTAAATAAGCTGTATTCTATTATAAAAACTTTACTTACTATATTGTAATTATAAATGGGATTCCAAACGAAAATTGTGCATACTGCGTAGCTGTCCATTAATTTGAGATTGAATAGCATTGGTATTCATTCGCATAATAGCATTGGACCCCTAATTATACTATATCGACCCCCAAGGGTCGATATAAACCACTTTGCCGACCCCTGATCAACATGGAAGAAGAGCGGTGGTGCGCTTGAATATAATGCTAAATTTTTATATTGTGGAAGCCAAGCGGACTAACTTTTAACACGTAAACTTCTTAAATTCCTACACGTAATTAAACTTTGCATGCCAAACAAAAGGTAAAGTCCCCCTTTTTACCCGAAGCATGAATCGAAACTGAAAACCCTCTGCCGTGATTGAAAACAAATCCCGGTATTAAAGAAATCTAATAAAAACCAATGAAGTATAGGATTTCATTCGTTTGGTGGAGATACTTGTTGATATATTTCCTCTTTCCATTATTTAATATTGTAATAACTTTTTCTGCCATTTTATGAAAATGTACTTAAGCAATTCTCTATTGGATTCTATATATGTCATGATATGTCAACTCTTAAGTGCTTATGAATAAAAATGTTTAATCAGACCCTTGTCTATTGACTCCTCACCATTATAATGAGAGTCATTTTAGATAAATTACTACGAGTTTCACAAAATTCCTAAAGTAAATTTTATTTATCGAAAAATATTTTTCGCAACAAAATAGAAAACGAACATTTATTAAGGTGCCAAATTTTTCCAAGATTAATGTCTAGTAAAAAGTAATTCTAGAAGCGCTTATGTACATCAATTATGTTTTTAATGAACATTACAATTGCTACCAATGAATGGAAAAGAGACACTTTGTTCAAATTTCTATGGGTTTGATAAGAGTTAACTTAAATTTAATTAATCAAATTTAAGTGCGCTATTAATTTTACATTGTATTTAGAGAATATATATGCTGTATAAATGTTTATATTTTTAAGAACTCAAGTTTGAATCAAGATATAGAATTAGATTAGGTGAAAAATTTAAGAATGTTGTTATCAGATGATATCCTTTGAAATATGCTTAAGACAGTATTTAATATACACTCATCCTCAAAAATAAAAAGTTACACCTAGAAGGAGTAGTCAGATTGAAATTATATTTGAAAGTTAGTTAGTACCTTCCAGCAAAAAGCGGTTAAGAACCGAGAGTGGGTAATACAGAATTTATTAGTAAAATTATATGAAATCATTACAGTTCTCAATAAAATGTTGAGCTGTCGTTATTTCTAATGAATTTTGCCACACCTCGCGGCACGGAATCGTAGACCCTATTAAAGCTGTCTTGACTGTACTCTTCTTACGTAGATTGAACTTTGGCATACAGATTTTGTGATAGCGATGGAGTATTAACAAAATAGCCTGTAGTGCACCATAAGTTTTCTGTGGGCGACAGGTCTGTCGACGCTATTGACCACGGCAGTGTCTATGACTGCGAGACAAGATCTTGAAATGGCAGCGGTATGAACACTAGCATTATCACTACGTGAAAGCAATCCAGATTTCTGCTAACGGTATTGACACTTATAGGATGATGCAGAGAAAGCATCACTGTTCACTTAATCTACGGAATTGTGGAAGTTGGTCTGCTTCCTGCTTGCATGCTTGCAGACAGTTCTTTCTACTTGTAGTCTGTGTAGCTCTCCCTGAGCCTACTTGTCGCGAGCGATAACTTCCTTGTAGCCAATTTTGCCAACAACGTGAAACTGTAACGTCTGCGTGACCGATATGATGCACAAACCGATGAAATGACCATCCACCTTCATGCAGTCTTACGATGCTCCCTTCTCAAAAGTATCCTATTGTTTAGATGACTGTCATTTTCTTCTCAAATGCATTCTAAACTTCAAAAGCGATAAATTAAACTCAAACTCTCAAGTGAAAATCAAAATTACGAGCTTTAAAAGAACCCTTTAAAGTGGTTTGGTAAGTCATGTTTTTGCTCACATCATTGGGGTTGACGTGGTTAACATTTTAACCATTTGCATATCTAACAGAAACGAAACAATTTTTTCATTTGCATTTATATACCTTGCTACCTTCTGGGTGTAACTGTTTTTGATGAGGGGTGTGAGACAATTTCTATTTGCTAGAGAGAAATTAATATTTAGATACATATTCGCCCTTAATTTTTGTAGTTTATTTGTGTTACATCGTACCGGAATAACACAATGGGCTTCGACATCGTGTTTCGTAATATTGAACTTATTTCAGGTTAGATTACTAGGACGGTTCCAGGGATGTCACCGTCAAATTTCTATACCACACATATGGCTATGACTACAGTCATGAGTTTAGTGATCGGGAATTTTCAAATCGAGCCACGTGCTCAATTTCTGATTTCATTAATGATTCTCCTTGCGAAATAAAGGGAGTTTTCTGCACATTAGATGGAACTGAGTCTCAAAATCCTCACTTAGTGTGGTGTGGAAGTCATGAGCAGGTAACACCAACTCAGGCGTCATCCACGTTGCTTGACCATGGCTAAAAAATCAAAGACTATAGAGAGTCGTGGTCAATAGCCCTCGTACAGCTTCTAAATCAATGTTAGTTCAGATCAACTCTGCCTAAATTGCCATTACTTTCATTATCCCGACAAGTCACATTGTAAGAAAGACTGACTGTTCTATGTTGACAACCTCCTTTTATCCATATTTTAACAATTTGGATTATAACACGCAGTGTTAATTAACTATGAGCTTAATCTCTATAAGTTGATCAGTAGAATTCTTTGTTCACGCGCTAGCCGAGTGGTCTTGGTCTGGGCTTTGTGGTCTGCAATGTTCTTGGAAATTATTTATTTAACTAGTATGTATTATTGTAATGTATTATAATGCGTATGAACTGGTGTTTACGATTGAAAAGATAAGTTAAAAGCTATAAATAACAGTATTTCTAGTGTTCAGAAATGCTACTGAAAACTAATATTAAACAGTATTATATCATAAAAATCTTAGAATGACAATTAAAATCACTAAAATAAAATTAAAAAATAATAATGAATAATTTTCTTTGAGTTTGTTTGATGTTAGCACAAGACAAGAGCAGATTTTTGAATATTGTTCCTACATTTTTGTACTTTTCAAATGAATAAAACAAATTAAGTGCTCCTTTAGAAAAAGATGTTACTATAAAATGAAACCTTGATGCATACAATTCATTTTCATACGTGCTTTAAAAATGAAATGATTCAGAAACTATGCAAATAGAAGTAGCACAATTAAAATAGGAATACTAGAGCTATTTTCTAATAATTTATAAACGTACTCGTATTCGTGATCCTAGGAAATGCTCCTTTCAGGAATAGGGAAAAAATGATTAGTGATATAATAATTTAAAATTTTTTACACACAATATTAAAACAGCTTAGCTTTCTGATTTGGGAAAAATACATTACAAAAAAGTCTCATTATTTCAAAAGAATTATTCAAATAACAGGAAAATATATTTCTCTCTAAGCTCTTCAGTAATGTAATCCTAATAATTCTTTGTTCCTCCTTTTTCTTTTCTCCTTCCCCCCCCCCCTTCTTTTCATTACTACTCTTTTTTTTCTTTTTCTCTCTCTTTTCTTGTTTTTTAAATTCTTATTGTATTACTAATGCTATGATTTTTAAAATTATTTGAAGAAAGTTGGTGAAACAGATTTGGTAGTTATCATTCTATACAAAATTGCTAACATCTAAGAGATCGTATTTATTTTTATAATTAATTTTTAAAGTCCTCTTTATATATAAAAAGTAAATATTTTGCTTCGGAGATGAAAGTACTGATAAAATTGCAATAATATTGTATGAAAATGTGAAAAACATTAATCACATACACACATAGGAGCATAAATTGATTATAAATTCACTGTATTAATATTATCTAGATCAGCTGAAATACGTTATTAATTCTGTTTCTTCGACATCTCCACATGTATACCAAATCTAGGTGAATTTATCAAAAATTTATTTAACTATCATTATTCTTTGGTACTTCTAAATTTTATAAAAAATTGAATTTAAATAAGAATTTTTCATTTTTATTCAATAATCTAGCCCAAGGAAATCATCATCAAATGAGCTTTGACAAATATTTTTAAGTGCAATCCGTTCTTAGAATATTAAATTTTTAGAGGCAAAATGCAATTCAAATTATTGGGAAGCTATTATCGTTAAGTCTTAACACTAAATTAACCCTTTTCTCAAAATTAAGCTCTATCCTCATTAACAGCAAATAAAGTTTCCTAAGTCTGATGATAGATTATTTCTGCATAATCTGTATTAAAGATCTGCCGTATTACTAAAGGCATTTTGCATAATTATGGAACATTTGCGGTCATATTTAATGAATCAAAGTGAAGCTGTTCACATGAAATCAACTGGTATTTAATTGCCAATTTAATAGTCACATCTGGTGACATGTGACGCATTATAAAAATATATTTATTAACAGTATCTGTGATTAATTATCTTAAATATCCATCGTAAGTTCTTGTTGAAACAGTAAACAAACCTAGAGCAGCGCGTAATTAAGATTACTAATCCCCATATATTTCATTTTAATGAAAACTTTTTACGGGTTTTTTTTCTTAGTTTTCCTTTTAGTCTCCTTTTTTAACTGCTATTTGTGAAATTGTTAACACGTTTTTCTTCTTGTACCTCATCAAAGAGATTAATAAATTAAATCTATTTTTAATTTTGATGAAACATTTATTTTGTCGGAAACGTTTTCATTTAGAAAAATGTAGATTATTGGGCTCTGAAGTCATGAAATGAAAAATTCCTTAGATTTTTTTTTGTCTTATGTACTTTCAAAATTTCAAAAACTAACTAAAATAGAAGAGCAAGCTCTAAAATATTTAAGATTTTCTGATATATAACATTCTTTTAGGATATAAATCTAAGTTAATTATCTCGGTTCAATAATTCAATTGAATTTAAACGATGAAAGCTCGTGCATTTCGATTTCAATCTCATCTTGTTAAATATCGAGATTTCAGCTGACATTTTATAATAGATTTTCCTGAATGTTTATGATTAACATTTTCTTAGCATAAAACAATGTTTTCAGCATTTTGTTGTATTTTTTATTATTATTGTACACAAAAATTAATTTGTCATTCAAAACAGTTATCTTTTTTCAATATACCGATTTTTGAAAATTGCTCATGAAAATCTCTCTCTTGATATTTAGGCTTATTTCATCATTTAGTGTAATTTTTGTGCACAAAAACGCTTTGAAGAAAAATTGTTAAAGGAAAAGAATTCAAACAAATTTTTTTTTCGAATTTTCCTTATTTTTTACAAAAATATAATTGAATACCATATGATGTTTGAGAAAGGTTACAACTGTTGTAGTACTAAAAGTTCAATGCTATTTGGACGTCTTTTAAATCATGTGTTAGGCTATATTTTTCAACAGTTAGCATGAATCGGAATTATTGAATGTGGACAATTGTATTCATTAAATACTTAGTCTGAGTTTTTATTCTTGCCGATCTCTTCAATATTTTAATTAATTTTTTTAAAATTTGTAATACACACAGCGGTAATTGAAAATTATAGCCTTGACTACTGATTTGAAGTAATTATTGTACTTATTTTAACATGTCGTAACTCAATTTTTAATGTGAAAAATTAGAATCTATTACTAATTATAAATTTAGCTATTTTTGAATTATTTGTGTAAAAATAAATGTGTAAATTAATTTAATTTTCAAAATAACAATAATAATAATTTTTATTTCTCACAGCGAATCCTGAGTACCAATGAATTAGAAATAAGAATTTTCATCATTAGAAATATAGTTGAAATCCTAATTTTGTTGAGAGACATAATTGTATGAAATAAATTTTATTTCTGTATGAAAATGCAAGATATTTGTTTTAATTTTTGGATGTAAATACTTGGTGAATTAGATCTTTTTTAAAAAAAGCAGGAACGTGCTTATATTTATTTATGAATATTTAATGTTATTGAGAACACGCGCAAAATTGTAGTTTTAAAATCCATTTATTTTTGAAGTAATTTGTGTTCAAAAAACTTGTTCCATTAAATAATTAATCCGTAAATGTGTATGAAATTCGAAAGAAAAGCCTGAAATACTTATCCTTTGTAAAAACTTATTACAAAATGCATTTTGTGTGAACTTGCCACTAGTAACATAATTTATACGCGTTTTTAATGCTACAACTACTGTTTGTTTTTGAAACGACAATTTGTTTTTAAATAACTAATATTTCTTTGTAACGCGGGCTCAGAATACTGTTTTAAATAAAAAGAAAAAAAGATACCAATAGTTAAAAAGACTGGTAGTAACTTTATTTTCTGTACAAGCATATGAAAACATGATGCAAATGTCTAAGCTGAAAAATAAAAAAAAAAAAAAAAAATATTAAAAAAAGGAAAAGATTTTATTTTTTAAATGCGAAATAGTCTCCTGTTGGATCCTCTAGCCATGGATAGTTTTGAGGACAGTCAATGCAAGTATGTAGACGTATTGTTTCACCTGGAAGCTCTCGAGTGGTGAGAGGACATGCGTTGGGCAAAGAGCAAAGTGGTTGACCCTTAACTTCACACTTTTCTTTCCATGGAGCGAAATCTCGAATGGAGGATAATTCAGTGGGAGACTGCATCCATTGGAGCACCTGTGTCATGGTGACAAAGTAGATATCATTTTTGTCAAGCATTTCATCTACCCACTGAATGAGAGCATCATTGAATTCTTGGTTGAGCTTAAGCCATCCGGCGTGGAAAAAGAGACCAAGGGGAGCTCTGTTGGTGCGGTAGTGCCTTTCTAAGTTGTGGTTCAGGAAGTTGTAAAATTGTTCACCAGTCAGAAGATTACTGCAACTGTCTACCATAGCGCAACCGGCAAGTTCTTCATCGAAAGATGGATCATCTCGTCTGTCTAATTCATTCATCACCATCTCCCACACTGCGTGAGATCGAGTTGGGCAATTTTGTCCATTGCCGTGACATCTGTGAGGCATACGGAAATATAGAGTGTATGGCCAGAGTGGTGGATTGCTTAGAGGTGCAGTAATGGTAGAATCGTAAAGGAAGGCTTGTTCTTCCATCATGAAAAATTGATTATTTCCTCCTACCCTCAAGTAAGGAGCTCGAATGCCTACAATTGAGTTATCAGTGATGTTGGAAAATCGTTCAATGATGAGACGTACGCCAGCCATTTCTTTAGCCCAAGCTTCGACGTTAGCTTCACTCCAATATTTTTCGTCATTCCTGTGTCTGTAAAGAAAATAAAGAATCGATTAAAATGTACGTATAAAATAATTTTGAAGATTACAGAAAAGTAAACCAAACACCTAAAGTCGGTATTTTTAACTGTGGTTAAATTTGATTTAAACCTAATGCATCTTTCAGAAAATGGAAATGTGCATTTAGGTGTCACTTCATGATAAACTTTTTATTTGAAAAGAAAAGTTGTAAAAATATACATTCAAAAGGGAAAAGAGCTCATGATTTCTTTCTACGGTTATATACCATGTTATAAATATAAATAAATAAAATAAAATAAAAATGACAAAATAAATGAATTAAAATACAATTGGAAATAATGTTTTTAATGAATATCTTTCTTTGAAAATGCATTTACATGTGAAATGTGTGACAGATTATTCCTCTATTTGATCCTAAAAGGCTGCAGAAAAACTGCTGAATTTAACACATGTCTTTTCCTCATTTACTTCTCGAAAACTTCGTATCGGAATGCTATGACAATGCTGAAGCAATATTCAATAAACTTTTAACAGCGAGCTTATATTTTCAAGCTTTTACCATTTATCTGGGAATGGATTCATTGTTTATCAACGTTGTACATAGAAGCAACTCGAGGGCTATTGGTTACGGACCTCGCAATTTTGAACGTTGGAGAAACGATGAGGACGACATTTGAGCATCAGTCAAGTGACGAGGACGACATCTCAGTTGACACTTCGCTCTTCCACACCATAACAAGGGAGGATTTGGAACCTCGACAGATTCGACGTGCATCAACCCCGCTCAGCGGTGGGTCTTTAGTGGCATCAGAACTCGAACCCACAACACGACGAAACAACGCCGGTCATGAGTTCGCTTCCATAACCATTATTCTACCGCAGTCCTTCTTTCGCAGAATTTAGAAACATTTCAAAACCAAACAAGTTAGGAGGAAATTCTTTATTACAGAAAATTAGCTTCTTAACAATTTCACAAACCAGTGAACTTTGTACGTAATATGCCTTCATTCATAAATGGAAATCGATAATTATGGTGTTCTGTATATTAGGAGTGGCCGCGGTAGTAGTCATGGTCGCGAACTCGCGGCTGGCTCTTTTCGTCGGGTCGGGGGCTCGAGCCCTGATACCGCTAAAGACCTGCCGTGTTTTATGTGCTGATGCATGTTGAATCTGTAGAGGTTCAAAGCTCTCCCGTTGGAGTGGTGTGGAAGTTTGGAGAGGTAAGTGCCAGCTCAGGTGTCGTCCTCGCCACTTGACCGAGGTTCAAATTACGAGGTCCAAAAGCCTCCGTGTTACTTCTAGTGCGACGTTAATAAAAACAAATAAAACATATATATATATATATATATATATTATTATTAGTTACATATATATATATATAAGCATACATATAGTATAGAAGGAGAAAGAAAGAGAAGTATAGAGATATATATATATATATATATATATATATATATATATATATATATATTGTTAATAAAATGGTTTAAAGAAACGGGAAGCATTAACATAGGGGAAAAAAACGATACACATTTAAAAAATATTTTTTTAGTTTATATGTAATATTATCTTCTTTGTGGGAAACGTAAAACATTTCCTTCAACTCCACCAAATCTAAATGAAAGTCATACAATTACGAATTATTCATCAATTGCATTGTTTATTAATTTCATTCTTTCTCCTTTTATTTCTTCACTATTTAACTTATAATAATTTACGATTAGTTTTAATCTTATTTTTAGATTCATTTAATTTTTGTCTGGTAAATTTTCTAATGTGGTATAAATTTAAATGTTATTATATATGTATGCTTACTTATGCAAAAATCAAATACATTTTCATATTAAATTAAAGAGATGAGTAATTATAGCATTTCATCCTCTTAACCTTTTAGATTTCTTTTTCAAACTAAAAATTTGAATGGTGCAATAATTTCCAAGTAAACTGTGAGACTGCTAATTATTGACTTCTGAATACTTTAATAATAAAATAAAGAAATGTTATATATAGTTAAAACTCGTTTATGAACGTCGCTTAGATTCGTCTAATCTTTTTCCGGAATCTTCATTTTTAATTGAAAAAATTATGTATTGTTCAGTAATTTTTAGTTATCAATATATATCTCGCAAGGTGTTTATAACAATTTCTTAAATCTAAATATTAAAATTTTTGCAAAATTTATACAACAGTATTTTTATCAAAATTTATATTCGTTTAGCAAATATGATTGCTCAATCTTACAAAAGTATGACATTTCTAATTTTTCTCTTCTTTAATAGTAGTGTCCCTGACAAATAAATTTCATTCTTTTCAGTTCTGTTTATTCCGTAATTTTTTATAAAATTTAATACAAATTTAAATTAAAAAAAAACACCTCAAATATTATTCTTATTATAATCATTTACATTAATCAGAAATTGAAATATGGGCTATTTTGGATGATTTTCTTAAGAGGAAGAAAATTCCGTTTGTGAAATACTTTAAATTCATAAATTTTCAACAGTTTGAAAAGTTTTCAAAATATTTGCATAAATTTTAAAGCAACTTACGTAATTGAATGAGCGGCAATTTCATGTCCTTTTCTGTGAAGTTCTTGTACAGCGGAATAGTTGGTGTATTTGTGGGAAACGAAGAAAGTCCCTTTAATTTGGCATCCATTTGGGTTATTACGACCTTCTCGGAAAATTCTGTTGTAAATGTCAATGTTGTTATTGTTGACTGCGTCATCAAATGTTATGGTAATCATCTGAGGAACTGTGCTTGGCTCCAGTTTTCCGGGAATCTGAGTCCCATCGGGAGAGCAGAAACAGTCAGGCAAAACGCACTGGTTTTGATCACAGGGAGGAGCTCTGTTAGGATCCTTGTCCACAGCTGGTAGAGAAGGGGAAATAAATTATAAACTTTTCGATTTCAAGTTATTTAAATGTTCTAAAACTTTTGTTCTAACAAATTAAATGAGCAACTGTAATGATAACAACCGATACGTACTACAAGCATTTTCGTCTGATCCATCAGGACAGTCAGGTGCTCCATTACAGAAAAGTTCTTTCTGTATGCATTCTCCATTTCCACAGGCAAGTTTTCCCTTCTCACAGATAGGTTCATCTGTTGCGAGCAATGGTGTTGCCAACCTAGGTTCTGAAAAAAAATTATTTTTCAATTGTGTTTAGAAAAATAAGAATAATAAAAACCAATGGTAGTCAAATTTATTTGAATTATTAATCAATAATAATTAGCAGCAACCTCAAAAAAAATTAAATTTGAACAAGAAACAAAAATTTAAAATTTATATGAATGATTTCAATCCACTTTTAAACATTAAAATGATAAAAATTTGAATGATAAGATTGTCTCTGTTAATAATATTAACAAATATTACTTTAAGGGTTACGACTGTAATGTATTATATATAGATACCATCAAGTAACTGAAAAGAAATTTGATATTTTTTAACTTAGAAAAGAAACAGTACACTTCGATATTAAATTCCACAAAATATAGTCTAAAGTTCGTTTTTGTAATAAGAAGAGATATTTTTAAATGCAATTATTTCTTGATGCAATTTTTATATTTTCAGTGATTGTGTTTTCGCGACAAATTTGAAAAAAAAAAAAAAAAAAACGTAGAATCAATAATTAAATTGATTAGAATATGTACTTTGCGTTTATGCCATTACACTAAAATGCCTTTTAATTATCCTTTTTATTATTTACAGTTCATGCTTTGAATAAGAAAAATTCATAATATTTTCTTAATTAGAATCTATATTTTTTTGTAGATAATGTTAGTTTTTCATTGGTTTTTTACAGAACTTTTACTTTACAGCAGGACATTAAACTACCATACAAAGATTTCAAATAGCATATACGTCATTATGAATAAAATATTTATTTAAAGATTATAAATTCTTCTGTTTCTATGAGAACAAAACCGGTTTTTGTTCTATATGAACAACCCTGAAGTGTTTCTGAAGCTTGTTAATGTTCTAGACCTCGTCATTATAAAGAACTCGAATTTTCTTTTATCAGTCTGAATATTTTAATATATGCTCTAATGGAAAACATAGATAAGCAAAAATGCTAGTATTAAAATTTTGCAAGAAACGAAAGATGAAAATAATTGAGGGCTATTAGAAGATCACAATTTTTATTATATGAATAATAGTTGTAGTTTCTATGTACTATTCTAAAACTCCAGAAAAAAAAAAAAAAAAATAATGCTTGATTGTAGTGAGTAGGGTTTAACTCAAACAACGGTAAATGGAATCTTCCTTTAGAGCAAAAGTAACAACCGAGACTCTGAAGATAATAAACAAAGTAGCAATATCGATTTCAGGTAAATTTATATGACGTCATGCAATTGATGACAAAAAAAACACAAATTTTTCAAAGTAGTAATATGAATTTCAGAGCTGATGTAAATACTATTGAAAGCAATACAACTGAAGAAGCATACTTCCAA
>BMAW01026407.1:0-13948 GCA_019974015.1 Nephila pilipes
TTTAGCCCAAAAGCTTGGCGCGATTTCAAAAATTGGTATTTTTTTTTGGCTGAACGTTAACTCCGCGTAGCGGATCAGGGTAGCCATATTTGGCAAAATTCCACCAAGTTATTCCTGTCGCCAAAGGTGGTTGGACTAAACTGAATTCTAACAATTAAATTTACAGGATGAATTAAGGAACAAGCCAATGGTTCTAGTATGTCATTTGCCTTCCGATGGCAAAGTTGGTTGAGCGTCGGCGTAGAATCTTCAAGCCTTCGGATGGAATCTCGTCAAAGTCTAAATGTTTTTATTTTTTTTTCAAATAATTAATATTAGTTTCACATGGGAGAAAAAAATCTCTTTTATAAGATAATTAGCTGAATATAAATTTAGCAATAAATACCGTCAGTGACGAAGCGTGTAGATAGCAAGAAAATTTTTTTTTTACAATTTAATACTGTGATTCTGTCATATGTATATACATATTTATATTATTTGTAATTACTTAATAAAAATTAACTAAAATAAAAAATTTCTTTGTTGATCTAAGTAGGAATTTATTTAATTTTTTTCATATTACTTGTTTATTTAATATATTATGTAGCTCATATATACTTCCGTAAGATATTATGACGATAATATATAGAGATAATTCTTTGTGAAATGCATACATGTAACACCAGTCTACATTTATTAGAAGTTATTAAAATATTCATTTTCCTTTACAATCGAATAAGAGGCACTCATGTAAAATTTTCAACATGTTCTTTATAACGTTTCCGGTGATAAGATTCCTCGAAAATATAAGCAATTTATAACAGGTATTTCAAAAAATTTTTTGTCTTTGTTTCACTGTGTTATTTTACCGAAATAATTATGTGATGCAAAGACATACTTCTCTTTGAATGCTGCATAAAATTCCAAAATTAATTTAGAAAATTTTAATAATGGTAATATTAATAACGCTTCATGAACTAAATTATACTCCAGATATAATCTTCTTAATTTTTGCTTACAGAGACAATCGAATTGTGTACATTCTGTATGCTTGCTGAAACAAATAACACAAATAAAAGCTTTTACGGTAGCATGGAATGCAAAGATATAAAACCAAATTTATTCTTAAGGACTTATTATCATTGCAATGGATTTCACTTCAACAATTTATCCAGAAAACTTATTCACTTCACCAGATATTGGAAAAGGAAAAATTACCTGAAATACTTGAAATAATTTAAAGCATTGATTATCATTAATTAGTAATACGAATTTTATAATTTTCAAGATAGAATACTTGCACTGATAAAACGTACAATTCTGAGAAATTCACTTGCTATTATATATGTTAAGCACTGTAAGGAATAATTAAATTAAATGTATAATATAATATGTTTCTTCAAAGTACAGAGTTAAAATAAATATAAAATCCAATTTAAGGAATGGGTGGTAATGTGAAATAATCAAGAATTGATTGTGGGACGATGCATTAACAAAGAGTCTGGGAAAAGGAACTAAAGTGTAAATGATGTTTTTTAAACCTTTTTGCAGCTAGGTACTGAAATATCGTAACGTAATTCACTGTAAATTACCATAAAGTAAAAAAGATAATGAACAGATGTCTAGACTGAGAAAAACTCAAATTTATATATTGGTCATATTAGAAATGTTATTGTGTTGATAAATATAAGTTGTCATATCTTTAGAATATTTTTAAAGGATGTGAGATGGAAATAATGTCCCGTTTCACAATGTATTTCGTATGTGGAAAAAGAAAAGGGAGTTTTTTCCAACTAAAAATTTAAACAAAAGAAAAAAGAAATTTTCGAAGTACTGAATTCTCTAAATGAGTATATGCATTCATATTTATCGCATTAATGACGCTGTGACGTTTGGCTATTCGCGTTATGCTCTTCACTACCCTTGGGGAATTTAATTGAGATTGATTGCACGAAACAAACAATTCCTTCCCAATAAAAATGAAGCATGATTATTCTAATTTGAGGCAGGTAGAGATAAAGTGAAATGAGCTAGATAGGACAGTATAAATAAAGGGTAAATCAGACAATAGAAGTCGAGTGGGTCTAGCTCTGAGTATATGCTTTACAAGTGATAGATGATATCAAGAATTGCTACGGGCGCTAGTGTTCGTAATGGAGTCGAGAAATCAAGTCAGCCTCAACTGCAGATATTTTGGTAAGTGACTATTAGTTCCTTATAGTCGAATAGGAGAATCAATCTTGGAGGTCATCAAGGAAAGCAAATATTCCCTAAGCATTATATTAAAAAGTGACTAATAAATAGTTATATGAGACTAGGTTATTGGCTTTTGGCTAGGTTATGATGAGTAGGTAATTGGCTTTTAGGGTTAGTTGTATTTGACTGAGTTATGACACAAGAGTTGGATAGAAGAAGTGCAACGCTACAACACTATTGAACACTAATGTCCCTCATTGATGTTTTTTACGGTTTTTCTCATAGAAAAAATACGTATTCTTTAAATATATGTTAAGAACTACATGAAATCAAAATAAATGATAGATGACTTTTAAAAGTAAAACTTTAATATGTATATATATATATGGAAATTTTTTAGAACTTTATTACAATTCAAAATAAATTGACAGTATAAAATATTACTTTAATTCTAGATATTATGAGAGAAAAATATAACCTAATATAGTGAGATTAGAAAAAAAAGTATATGATGAGAAATATTGGACCAATAAACATAAACATGGATCGTTGTATTTTATAAGGTATTTCATACAAAAAAATGACATTAATTTTAATTTAATGAAAAGAATGTTGAAAATTTATTTTGAGATGGGCGCCACAAAGTAAAAGATGCGTCAAATATCTTCCGCACTTACTTCGGCAACCTGAATGATTAATGAGGATTATCATTTAATGACTTAAGTTTCCAACTCACAATTTCTCATTATTCATTAATTCATCATTTTCAGGATCAAAACTAAATTACCTCTACATTTTAAATTTTAATTTTATATTTAATTTCGCAATCCTTAAAACTAATCATTTATATTTATCTTATATTTAGGCATCGGTTATCTAGATTTTTGGACTAAACATTTCGAAACAGTTTAGTTCTAGCTTCTAAAAAATTTTTACAAGGTTCTTTCGAGGGAAGATACGAGAGTGGAGCTAAAAAAACTTTTATTTGAAGGCAGATGGCATCATTATATTAAATTGACAGTACCATTTTGTTTCACCATGTATTAAACGAACCCGAAACAAATTCAGCATTGATTCATAAGTTAGTTATAATTTGGTATTCATTTGATGTAAAATAAAAATCTGAACGTTACCGGGTCGATTTGCTGATGTCATTTTGAATCGAGCTCTCACTATCGATTATTAATGGATTCACCTTTACACACCAAAAAGCTGGGTAGCTTTCATGAATAGTTTCCAAAAATGGCGTGATGGTCTCATCGGCTGGAAAAATTATGACGAAGATTTTTTGAATAAAGAAAGACACCATGATCTCAAATAAGCAGCTGAGCTTCCTAAAAACAAATCATTTTCGATGCTTCGCAAACAATCTCTTGGAATTTCATTTGATGATGTTCAATTAATCAATTGATTCATGTGGGTGCTAATGGAACATTTCGGAGATTTGATATAATCATTTTTTTTTCTTCATTTAAACGCTTCGAATTCATATGTTCCTACACCAATGCATATTTTAATGTTTAATATTTCTACAATAATTAAATAATTCAAATTGTACTTAAAAGGAGTTAAGACTTAATCAAAAGAGTTGGATTCAAAGGAGAGTTAGGTTCTAAAAGTTCCCCGGTTAAGAGTGGAAAAGGACAAGAGGTAACTAATTTTAGTAGTGTTCATGTATCGCTTATTCTCTGTTCAAAGAAGTGCATGTGGTATCCACCTGTCGTAGCGCCTTCCCCTAACAATCACGTCATCATGATTTTTCGGATGGACGAAACCGTCTTTGCCTCCCTTCTAGTAGACTCACTAGAAGCAAATTATTTTCTTAGTTGCCGCTTGTTTTTTAGTCCTTAATAATGAATCAAGTTGTCATCGACAATGATAACTCGACGCGATGGCTATCCAAACATTGCTATAAATAAGAGTTAAACAGGTTTTATTACCATTCAAAGATGGAAGCACACAATGGGTGCATCTATTTCCTTAGCTTTGTAATCTATTTTCGTAAACAATGACTTTTTGATAAACACTTGTCCATTAGACTGTTCATTAAATATCTATTAAATAATAACAAAAATTACTTCGAATTGTTTGTTGTTCCTTTCTTCATCTACACGCTTTTTCCCTGTCAATTACAAGTGAAATCATGTTTTTCTTCGTCCGAATGAAGAAATGTATGTATTAGAATGACTACTTTCTTCTAAAGTTTATCCGAAAACGTGCTCTCTTACCACTAAGAGCAATCGCAGCCTCCTCATGGCTGATAAGTAAGGTTTCCAAAGGTTCTAAATAGGACTTTGAACTCTCTTTTTCACGGAACATTAATTATTTAGCACAGGAGGAAGGTACAAATGCGGGAATGCAAGAATCAACTTTAGAACAGACGGTCTAAAGTACACGTAGCTTAGAAGAAGAAAAAGATTGTACAAACTATCCTTCTCCATTTCACTTCGTTTGTTAATTTAACATCAACCGTAGGTTTGTTTGTTCTACTTCCTAGTGAAGATCTATCTTTTTTAGACTATAATGGAGACACCCTGGGCAAATAGGGAATATGAGAGCAAATATGTTTGGGTACAATGTCTGAAGGTAGTTAATCTAAATTAAAATAGAACAAAAATCGTGAAGCAGAGGCCAACTCCATGTACCTTGGTTTACAGTTCCTAAAACATGAAGTTTTATTTGAATTTGTGTTGCACAAACAAAAAAAAAAAACTATTCCTGTTCTGAAAAGAACAATTTTCTTTCAAAATATGAATAATTTTAATCATCAGCTGAAGTTCTTTCAAGTAATAAACTTTATGCGAATTAAGGGACACAGTACGTTTAAAATAAAATAAAAAGATTGATTTAATGGGTTTTTATGAATTTTTTTTTGTGCTTTGTGGTGTTACGTATTACAAACACATAGGCTATTAAATATCATATGTGTTTGTAATACAAAAATGAAAATTTACCCTTAAGATATCAAAAAAGCAAACAATTCAAATTTTTATAAAAAAATAAAATTGAAAAGATGTTTTTAAAAGGCTACTTCTGCTTCAAAAATTTAAACACACATATAATATTTCTTCAAAATTTATTAAAACATATGCAAAAAAGATGGTATGGATTTTGGGGATATTATGTTTGAAATTCATAAAAAAATTTCATATGAGATAATGTTATGAATTCCTTAAAAATGTTGAAATTAAAAATTCAATTACTATATAAAAATTAAATATTGCTTTGATTTAAAAAAAAGTATACCAACATTTGTTGTGCTTATTAAGGTTCATAACTAGAAAAGTATCAAAACATTTGACTCAATAAGAAAAAAGCCTAAGGATTTTAATTGAATTAATCGTAATTTTTTGTTCAGGGATAAATCAGTTTAACGTTTTTATTTGTGATAAATATATATATGTATGAAATAAAAGTAGTGAAGGAAATTTATGATGTGCAAAATACACTAAATAAAAATTTCATGAAGTTATTTAGTTTTTATTATTATTTTTATACATAACATTTAAAATTTACACAACTTAATATCTCTCTTGAAAGAAAAATGCTAAAAATAGTAAAAAATCAAATTTGAAAAAATTCTTGAGAAAATAAAGTTTATTTATTCATATTTTATGTTAAAACTGTTCAGTTCCTTAGAAGTGTTAAAAAAAATCAGGGACTATATATACTTCCTTATTTTAACTTTTAAAAGTTTTGTTTGCTGAAAGTTTTGTTTGCACTTTAAAATATGCATATAATTAGTAATTGTGCTTTTAAGGCACCAAAGTGTTTGAATATTCAATTTACTTCAAATGTTTTTCCTTGGGAACGTGGCATGATAAGCTTATAAAATTTTATACTATAATAAACACAAATGATTTTTCAAAAAAGTAAACCGAATCAAAGGGAAAAAAAATAGAATTAAAATACTGTTTTATCCATCTAAAAATGCTTCAAAATTATATATAATACAAATTAATCCAAAGAACTAGCCTGGAATAAATTGTTAAAAATAAACAAGCTATGAAAATATAATGCAATCTCTTCGAATAATTTTAAAACAACTTGATAATATTAGAATAAATAAAACAGGCAATAAACCAAATTTTTGTCTGCAGTAGATCTGCCTTGTAGTCGAGGCTGATGCACTTTAAATCTGTCGAGGTTCGGAGCAGAAGGTGCCGACTCAGATATCATCCTCGTCACTTGACCGTTGCTCAAAATATGAGGTCTATCACCAATAGAATCGAATTGCTTCTACTGCAATGTTTATAAAACCAAACCGAACAAAATCGTCTGCTAGAAATGAATGGCATCATAATATCAATACCAATGAATATAAAATAATAATAACTTCGAATAGTTATAACGTAGAGCTCTGAAAGCTTGTAGAGTAATAGAAAAAGTATAAAAAATAATTTGTTAGAAAGAAACATTTATTTAAACATTTTTTGAAAAGTTTTCTTAAAAGTCTTACGTACTGTATCCCTTTAAGAGATACAATAATCTAAATATGTTTAATATTTAATCAAACATGCTTCTCATAAAGTTTAACAATGTGAATCATTATTAAACAATAAATACAATACATGTTTAAGATCTTAATTGTAGTTATAAATATTAAAGTTCTTTCATTCTAAGAGTTTAATTTTACATTTATGTATAAGAAGTATCACTGAGAAATAAGTTATTATAGGTCCGTTTCTGAAATTCGTTTTCATTTGGGATTGATATGCAGACGACTATAAAAAGAGAACGGATGTGAAAGATGAATCAGTGTTTATCCTAATTAATCCCATTTTACATAGTTGTATAAGATAATATTTACAAATAGTTAATCAAAGGAATAAATTACTATTGAAGCTAATATTAAGTTAACTCATTTATCAAATTCTAGGGAATAGAACTCGTATTTCCATTGTTAACAAAACACATTTAGTCCGTTACTTTTTTTTCTTCGAACTTCCAACTAATAACCTCGTTTAATTTATTGTTTTTAAGGAGTTGTTTATTTTGAGTGAAATCAATTATTTTAATTGATTAGAATATATGAAAGCCAATGAGAAAAATAAATAATAATTCATTTCAAAGATAGAATTTCGTTTTTGCATTTAACATAGCTTATTCAAAATAATATTTAATGTAAATTACGTAATTTCAGTAAAAGGCAAAAGAAAGAAGGCAATTTTACAAAAGAAAAAAAATCAATAATAATTAATTCCTCGCAAATAATAATTTTCACATTCATCCTATTACACCATATCTCTGGCGCAGTTTATTTTGTTTGTTTTTTTACATTGAAGCATTCGAAATTAGAAAAAAAGCAATGAAGGATTTAGTTTTGAGTCAAAATAGCTATCCATTTGTAATGTTTCTCCAATGCATTTTCACTATATTAATTAAATGCAAAAGAATACATTGTTGTATTTCTCCTAATAACTGCCCTATTGTGTATGTAAATACATAAATAATATTTTGAGATAAAAACCAACGTTTTTATATGGTGGCAATGTTTATTAAACAAAATTATTGAAATATTCGTTAAAATTGGTCGCAAATATCTAAATATTACATTTTTAGGCAAGTAAGAACGGTTACCAAAATTTCAGAGCTCTTACTTGATGGGAAGTTGGTTAAATTAACGATAGAAAATTTGATGACACACTGATACACATACAGACACACACCAAGTGAAATACATAAAAATGTTAAAACTAACCAAAATTAATTAATTCATCCGGTAAATTAAATGGTTGGAATGCAGTTTAACCCAACCACCTTTGGTGACAAGAATTATTTAGCAGTATTTTGCCAAATGTGGCTACCCCAGTCAGTTTTACGGACTTAACGTTCAGTCAAAAAAAATCGCCAAGTACTGTGCCAATTTTTGAAATCACGCCAAGGGGTTGGGCTAAACTGCATTATTAAAGAAAATATTAGATTAAACTTGTCGCAAATGTCTAAATATTGCATTGTTTGGCGAGTAAGAACGATTCTCAAACTTTCAGAGCTCTAGCTTTATCACAAGTTGCTTAAATTAACAATCGAAAATTTGTTAATTTAACCAACTTCCAACACACACACCAAGTGAAATACATAAAAACGTTTTAAAATTATAGAATATGACTCATGTTTTTTAAAAAAAAATGTATGTTCAATGCTGGATAATATATACAATAGATCGTATACTATTGCATCTCGCGCTGTTTTCCCAGAATGTGATTGGAGACTATTTCAAACAAGCGCGTGTATTCTTTAACGTAGCAATTTTTGAAATCACGCCAAGTAATTGGGCTAAACTGAGTTATTAAAGAAAATATTAGATTAAACTTGTCGCAAATGAGTCATTTTTAATTTTCAGCTCAGTATAAATGAATGCACGAGGCAATATCGTTTTAAGAAAAACGTAAACAGTTTTTCATCAGATGATGGAAACAAACTACTGAACAGCAAACCTGAAATAATTCGAGATAAAAACCAACGTTTTTAAAAACAACGTTTTTATATAGTGGCAAAATTTATTAAGAAAGATTATTGAAATATTAGTTAAAACTGGTCGCAAATATCTAAATATTGCATTGTTAGGCAAGTAAGAACGGTTCCCGAAATTTCAGAACTCTAGCTTGATGGGAAGTTGGTTAATTTAACGATAGAAAATTTGATGACACACACACACACACACAGAAACACGAACCAAGTGAAATAAATAAAAACGTTAAAAGTAACAAAAATTAATTAATTAATTCGGTAAATTAAATGGTTGGAATGCAGTTTAACCCAATCACTCTTGGCGACAAGAATTATTTGGCAGTATTTTGCCAAATGTGGCTACCCTGGTCCGTTTTACGGACTTAACGTTCAGCCAAACAAAAAAATCGCCAAGTTTGATGCCAATTTTTGAAATCGCGCCAAGTGGTTGGGATAAACTGCATTATTGAAAAAAATACTAGCTAAAACTTGTCGCAAATGTCCAAATATCGTATTGTTAGGCTAGTGAGAACGATTCCCAAGGTTTCAGATTTCTAGCTTGATGGGAAGTTGGTTAAATTAACGATCGAAAATTTGATGACACACACACACACACACCAAGTGAAATTCAGAAAAACGTTTTAAACAAATTGAGATTGTAAGAGGAGTTTTAGGACACATATTAAGTGTATTTGCATGTAGTGTGTCGTCATTTAACTCGCAATAAAAATTCAAAACAATCCTGGATTAAGATATTTTTAATAAGATAAATTTTTATAAGATTTTTTAAGATATTTTTAAGATATTTTTTTGTTCAATCCTGGATTAAGATATTTTTAAAACCCGACAGGGATTACAGACCGTCAAATGCCCCGAAACAGCTTTTCAGAGTAGTAACCGGTTGGTCACTCTGCAAATATTCTTAAATTTGTGATCAATAGAAGTAATATGCAAGAATTTAGGCTACTTTTCCATTTTGTCGGCGCAAATCTCGCCAAGCAGACTTCATTGGCGACTACACACAGTTGACACATATTGTGATTGGCGTCGGTTGTTATCGTTTTTGCCGACTTCATCGCCTGTGCCAGCGAGATGGAAAAGTACTGAAAATAGTCGTAGTATAATTAAATTTTTTATTTGTTAAATTCGCTTTTTTCGTTTTCTCATAACGACGTATTAATATAAAATTATAAAGATCCTATACTGTTTGGGAATAGTTTTCAAAAAATTGTTTCTTTAAATATCCCTATAGAAAAATGGGTGAAAATGCATTTTAGCTCAACCACTTGTTGTGATTTCAAAAATCACCAAACTTGGTGATTTTTTTTCGCTGAACTTTGAGTCTTGGAAGCGGAAAAATGGAAAATAAGGATTTTTTTCCCACCTATTTTTCTGATGGAATCTTTGAAAATTTCCCAAATATGTAATACATTCCTAATAGTTTGAAAGCTTTAATGCCTGCAACATCAAATATTCCTCTTTCGGATGCATTTCAATCACAATCGTATTTTCATTCTGGTAAAACTCATTCATAAACATCTTCCAAACTTAAATCTCGTTTCGCAAAGAACATAAGCGCATAAAAACTAATCTCTATCTCTGTTGATAAAAAAGTAATAAAATGTCCTCCTTTCATTCTACAACGGTATTTTTAATCGCATGATCTCGTATTATCATGCTCATTAAAATAGATATCTCTCTCGTTCGAGACAATATTCTGATCAAGAAACTCATTCAAACGCCTACCAACGAAATCGTTACTCTAAGAGCATCAAAAAGTTATTATTCTCAAAGAAACAAATATTATTTAGTAAAAACATAACGACATGCAACTGGTTTATCATTACACTCTTAACAAAGTATTCGAAGCACAATCTTGTTACTCGGAACAAAATCACAAGTCTAATTTAATTAAGGAAGAATATTTAACCTCTCCCAAAATATCTACAAACATAATGAGGATGTTCTTTATATTTCCTGAAACCTAGTCACGAGCAAGAAGCTTTCCTTTCTTTCCTTAATACATTTCTCATAAGTGAAATTGCAACACCAATAAATGGTGCACGTATCTTCATGTAAATTTCAGGAGTGATAGTGGAGAGATGGATGTGCAAATGATTAAATTTGCGCACGCATCTGATCACGTGGTACTCATATTCAGGTTATAAAGGACAGAAACTTTCCTTCTCATAAACAGCGTCTGAGGTTTTACGTAGCATTTGCAAGTTTCGAAAAAGCGCTGAAAATGCCTGTGAGACGTCAGTGAGCTCAGTACCATCAGTTAACGACCGGGGAACGTGACCGTATTTACGAACTCCATGAAATGGGTTTGTTGCTATGTGCTATAGCAACTCATGTCGGCTGAGTACCATCCAACGTTGCGTTACACAATCGATTCAGGAAGGTATACGGGCACGCCGAAGAGGAAGTGGTGCGATCAGGTGCACGTCAGAGCACATAGATCTACGAATTCGCCAGTTCACTATTCGAGACCCTTTCTCCACGGCACGGGACATCCGAAGCAGGCGGATCTGTGTCTACCCAAATTATACGCAACAAATTGCATGAAGTACAGTTACATTCACTAGTAACAACAACAGGGGTACCGTTGAAAGCTCAACCCAGAGCTAAACGCATGGTGTGGTATCATCATCATCGTACCTGGATCATCAAAGGCTATCGGGTTTGGTTCACAGATGAATCTCGTTCCTGTCTGTGGAGAAATGACTTCCGTCCAAAGATAAGGCGGCTACCCAAAGAACCCAACGAATTAACTCATTTCGCCGAGCGTCAAACCGATCCAACACCGAGCATAATGGTTTTAGGTAGCATACTGCTTCATTACAGGACGTCTTTCGCCACTTGACAGCAGACCGCTACGTCACACAAGTTGTGGAGCCTGTTGATCTGCCCTTGTTGCAGGTCGCCCCCAACACGGTATTCCACCAAGACAAATCCAGGCTACCAGTTACACGGCGATCTTTTAACATCCAGACTGGATTTGACATCCTTCCCTGGTCAACAAACTCTCCAGATCTGAATCCCATGGAACACCTGTGGGATTTTATTGGAACTGACATGAACCGAGGACAAACATCACAAACCAAAAATGATCTGCGCTCAGCAGTGGATATGGCTTGAAAAAGGTAACCTCAGGCAACCATCAATAGACTAATTGATTGAATGCCTGACTGGATTGAAGCCTATATAGTTGCCCGAGGTGGGCACACTAGATGCTTAATAATTTGGTTTATAATGATTTTATTTGTCTTTTTTTAATCACTTGCATATCCATCTCCCCAACATCACTCCAGAAATTTGCATTACGCTAGGTGCATTATTTCTTGGTGTTGTAATTTCCTTTTTGAGGAGTTTATGATGAAAAACTTAACGTTTAATCACTAACCTCTTTTAAATTCATACTTGCAACCTTTGTAAGTACTTGGAATCGGGAGAAAATACACAAAAATTTTGCAGGGAGAAATACAAATCAATCCAAGCAGACAAATTCGTAGAAACAGTCCAGTAAAAGAAATCCCCAAGAAACCAAACACTCCGAAACGGAATAAAAAATGCACAGAGAAACTCTACATTTGAAGCAGTCCATGAATAATATAATGTACGATCCCGAGTATTCTAGAAAATCTGAGAAGTTTCAGTTTAGAAGCAAATGTGCCAAAAATCATAACCATTAAATAATGTAATGTAATCAACGAATCCTAAAAAAAACATCGAAAAATTTCAAAAAAGTGAAAGTTTCGGTTTCGAAATGAAAGCACAAAAATCTACTTACCGTGATTGGCTAAAAAATAACATCATAAACGCTTAGTCTGCCATCTGTTCCAGGAGAATATATATAAATAGCTGGTGAACTGGAATCTCAACTCATATGGGAAAATCAAAAGGGCTGCCACGCCCAAAGCCACTAAGTGAAGAGAAACCAGGGTAGCTACATTTGGCGAAATACCGCCAAATAATTCCTGTCGCCCAGGGTGGTTGAGCTAAACTCCAATCCAATCGAAAAAAGTCAGGGTATACTGAAAATATGATAACGTTTTCCATTATATAGTGCCATAAAGCAAAAGTAGCATTATGCAAACTATGAGACATTCTTAGAACAAATGTTGTTATTCATTTTAAGATTAAATGTTACTAAAATAAATTTTTAAAAAAATTGCCGTTAAAAACGCATTTTACCTATTAATTGCAGGAGGGTTAGCGTAGTGAGGGCTGCATCTGGTTGCGTTTTTTTTCATGTACCTATCGACTCCGTTTCTCGCATGCTCGCGCAGTGAAATCTTAATTATTTCTTGTATATTTTTATCAGTCCCTTTAGGTATAAGATAAATACCCTTATATTTACCTCTGTACACTAATTGATAGAGTTGCTTTATATAGAATTCATTTACAAGAAATTTAGATAACTGACATTTTGCATCAATAACAAACTGTTAAAAAGAAAACAGATAAGCACTTTAATCTGAAAATTATTTTACCTATACAGTAAATTTATGCCTGTAAAAAGATTTTAAGATTTCTCTTTTGAAAATTTGTAATTTAGATTAACATTGAAGGCTTTTAAGAAATACAATATTATATGGAATAACTTTATTTTGTTTGGCATTGGGAATGATTGAATTCGTTTTATAGACCATACTCGTATTTATGTACCTCGATTCTTAACATTTCAATGTCAGTACAGGACTTTAAGTGTACCAGGACCTGAGGTGAAAATAAAATACCGAATTTAAGACACTTTCGTTTGGTGACATTTATGTTTTAAATTTATTCGTAGAGATTAGAAGTTTTTTTGTGGGCCAGATATATATTAGTCATTTTATTGAAAAATAAAAGTTTTTATTCCAATCAAAAAGTTTTTTTTTCTCGTTGAGTTGAATATGAGTATGAGTTCTTAGATATATTTTCATTTAGATATCATTTTTAAAAATTATATTCAATACATATACAAAGTTTTTCACTCTTCATATATAAAAAAAAAAACTTTTTAATGATTGTATGGTATATCATCTTTAAAAAACTTTGCAGTTTGAGAATTCTTCTTTCTTTTCACAACTAACTTTCTTTTTTTAGACAACAGCAATATATACGACCATCAACGTTCCCCGAACGAGAACATTTTATGAATTAGCTAAATATTTTTCTATTTATTTCTAAAATAGATTGATAGAGGAACTCTATTAGTACTTACCTGCACGATATTGTGATTACTTATATTTTTGCTTCCATAATGAAATTGTTAAGAAAGCACACACACAATATATATATATATATATATATATATATATATATATATATATATATA
>BMAW01026416.1:0-27937 GCA_019974015.1 Nephila pilipes
TTGTTGCTTCGTTCGGTTACTGGCCTTTATTGATCGATGTGTTATATATACTCTTTCCTTAGCAATATTGTGTTAGCTCAATTTCTTGCCCATTGTTATCTGAAATTCTTAGAAGAATCTGATATGTAAAAAATTTCGTATGCTTAAATGCTTAAGCCTTTACAAAATTAGTTCCTATTGAGATTTCTGTAGATTTAAGGTTGGATCCCACGTTTCCATAACAACATATTGAAATAATTTCCTTTTTATAATAACTTCTTAATAATAACAATATATATATATATATATATATATATATATATGTATATGTAAAAAGAAATTAATTGTAACCTATTTTTTGGTATTATTAAGTTTTCCTGATTTAGAATACATTATTAGTTGGTTATCAAAGGAAATTCAGAAATTTTTTAATTTCTTCATTGCATGAATGTTTTAAACGATAAACTAATTAAAAATTATATCATTATAAATTGTACAATTTAATGAATATTAAAAGTATATTCTTTGCTTCAATGAAAATGTAACAGATGTCAATTAGCATAATGGTTAGTTTCAGTGTTAACTATATTTTCGTTACATTTAATTGAATCTTTTCATAAAAACACTAAAATTATTTACTTGCTTATAGTTTCGGATGATAAATTTTCATTCCTTTCTTAAAATATATAAGGCTAAATTAACTTCGGTGGCTCATGACTTCATTTATTTTATTTAACTCTTCTAATTTGAAATGTGTAAGATAATAACAGTTTTTCTTAAAATTTTAACCGATTTTCTTTCTTTTCAAAAGTAGCATATAGTTTTTCCATCCTCAATAAAAGCATGTTATAAATTTTGAAATACTTAACCTTGACTCTATCTACAGCTTTGAAACAATAGTTTTATTTATGCATATGACTTGCATATTTAAAAGAAAACGAGAGTATCACGTACTCATTCTTATTGCTAACCATCTCGCCTGAAGGGAAAGTAGTTAAGTTGTGAACTTACTCTAGAATAATTCTGTTTGAAACAGGTCTTCCTTCTGTTCTAGGCCAGTGAGTGAAACATTTTGAATTTCGTTGCCTAATCAGAAAAATCTTTCTTTATTTTTCTTATTTTTCCTTATTCATTCCAGTTATAAAAGTGTAATTTTGTTTCTCATGCGGGAAAATATGATAAAGCCTCTCTCAAAATTGTTAGCGTTATTTTTTTAGATTTAAAGACATTAATCTGTAAAGAAAGACACAAAGTGTTTTTCATATTTTCCTAATTTAATGACAAAAAATTGGATCTTTAAATTTGTTTTATTTGTTAATTTTTAACTTTGTTCCTAAATTTCGTTTTTAGATAGTTACAGTGATTGATCAATAATGCAGAAATGCGTAGCTTTGTTCAGTAATGCAGGTGTATCAAAGTAGGTATCCCTTTTGGATGATGTAGATAAATTTTTGTAGAGTAATAACTTTATTCATTTTCCTGTGTTTCAGTAACAAAAAAAGCAACTTAATGAAGATTCTTTTTGAAACTCAGCATGAGGGAAAAAATTAAAAATATGTAAATATGTGAAATAATGTATATGAAAATAGCTTCGAATGAGAATTATTACTTGCAATGACTTGAGGATAAAACATATAAATCATTTAGGATGAAGTATAGAATCAAAATATATTTAGCGAATTTATTTGGAACAAGAATACTCAAAATAAGAAAATTATCGAAAGATTAAATCAATGATGATTTTGCAAAATGAGATAGGTAATATAATGCTAACAATTCAAATATATCCACTACATTACAAAATTATTGAGCTAAAACTAAGTAATATTTTTCAAAGACTCCACGTTTATGTTAAATCTGTACTAATCAATCCTCAAGTTTATTTTAAATGAATATTTACCTTCATTACGTTCATAAGGGAAAGAAGTGTTTCATAGAATTTTAATTTTTTTTGTTACATTGAATCCGAATAAACTGAGTTAGAAATTATGTTTTCATTTATTTGTAGATCATTTCATTATCAAACAGAGTTTATCTGTAATCGGTTGTAAAGTTAATTAAAAAAAAACGATATAAAAATACTCAAGTACAATATCTGGAAAACGGCCTTTTCAATTAACTTAATTTTTACAAACATCAAGTTTCCTTTTTTTTTTTTTTTTTTGAAACTTAATGTATCAGTTTCTTCTACAGAAACAGTGGTATTTTCTCACACAAGGAAAGAAACACTGTTAAAATCATATGAATAATTTAGATGTATGTTTATTTACTATTTTGGAATAATTTTTTTTCTTAACATTTAAATATTTAGTATTTAAGAGATAATATTTCGTTCAATAAATTAATCGATAATGTATTTGCATTATTTTTATGTGTTTCACTTATAAATAATTTATGAAAATTATAATTATTAATGCATCAAGTTATTTATGCATTTTCTTTTACAAGTTTGTATTTTGCCGACTTATTAAGTAAATTAATCTCTAACCAATGTAATTCCTAGTTTTTAAAAAACTGGCAAAAAAATGTTTTAATGATAAACAATCTCCTAAACAACTATTTTGGGGGACATAAATTACTATCATCGAACGGTGAAATTTCGTGATGACCGTAAAAAGTTCGCACGATCTAATTACCTCTGGTTCGGTTCCTGACCTTCTCAATCAGCTCCCCAGAAATTTCTCTGGGCCCCTTTGACTGGTAACTTGCACCCGAGCAGGTATCTTGTCTCACAAGCGAAATTTACTCGTGATAATTGCTCTTAAACCAGAGGATGTTCTGGATCAAAAATATATTGCTCACTGAATTAGAAAGATTTTCTGTCGTAATCGAAACGTGAAACGTAACAACGAGCTTTAATTTCTGTCCATACCAATTTTTCAAAAAAATAATAATTGTTCAGGAAATATTATTTTATATTTAAACCTATTTTTAAAAATTCTTAAGTGAGATTGAAATTGAGAAACAAACTTTAAACGAAAATAAAGAAATATCCCTGCAAATGTTGATTGACCTTGTTAAATATTTAACTGATTTGTAATTTGTAACTGAAAAGGACTTGTATTATATTACTTACTCATATAATTGATAGAACATAAATGAAATATAATAAATAAATTTATATAAAAAAATGTAATGAGAATCATATATATATTATTTTTCTTTAAAGTATTGATTTCAGTTCTAGAAATATAGATATTGGACATTAGTTATTTAATTTCAGGATTTAGAAAGATGGGCAGAGCTATAAGCATTTATTTATTATAAGCAACAAAAATTAATCCAATCAAACCATTTTCATTCACCTAAAGTCCTTTTCGTAATGAGATATTTAGAGCCTTCAAATACTCTATAATCTGATTTCATAAGTGGACTTAGGTATTTAAAAAGTTTCCACTCCTTTACTGCAAAAATACTATCACTCTTAAAATTTACGTAATTTTAAAGTTACATACTTAAAAAGAATTCGCATTCTTTCCCCTACAAAAAAAAATCACAATTCAAATTTAATCATTTCCCTTTTTTATCAATAATTCAATAAAAAAAGCATTGCTTCAATTTTTCTTCATTTTACGTTTAAAGAAATAAAAAAATTATAAAAGTAAAAAATTGATACAAAAATAATTTTAAATTGATAACTGAAAAATATATTTAAAAAAAATTTGAAATGGTTTTAAAGCAAAATAATAATAACACAAAAAGTTATAAGTATTTTTCAAAAAAAATTATGCGACATTTAACGCACAATAAATACATAAAACAAACGTTAAAAGTACTTCAACAGAATTTCATTTAAATTGAACAAAAACCAACATTTCGAGTAATTTATCCTATTAATAAAAAGTATTTAAATGAATATATTTTAAAACTAGTTAATGATGTAAATATTTTGCACCAGGTGATATTTAAAAAAATGTATACAATTATTATTATTTTTTTTTCAATTATCTGATTTCTATTATAATTGGTCTGGAGAGACTAAGCCAAAAAAAAAAAAAGAAAAAGAAAACAAAAAAACATACGTTAATTGAAAGTTTGGTTAAACAAAACAAAAAAACATTTTACGATGACAACAAATCTTATTTATTTTGGATTATCCTTCAAATATTTAATATGAAATATAAAATAAATAAGTATTACTGAGTTATTTTCAAAATTAGATAGAGAAAACCATTTCAAAATGTCCGGAAACTTAAAATTAGAGAAGATCGGAAAAGAGAATAGGTAGAAATATATAAACACAAAACATACACTATTGGTTAACGTATGAATACGAGTAAAATTGTGGCTGTAGCGAAACGGCAACGCAGATTCGAACCCTGGTCCAAGGGATCCGAAGGCTGAAGTGTTTATTGAACAAACTGAAGTGTTTATTTTGAAACTTTATAATTTAGTATATAATATTAAACTTTAAATTGATTTTGGAGTAAGATTGTTCTTTGTAAATTATTGTCGTTATCATCTCAAAATAAACATGTAGCAAAATCTATCATAAAATCTTAATAGCTGTGAAGAGAAGTAAATGAAACAATTACTAGGATTGTGGAAATATTCAGTATGAAATGTTCACGGATATTTATTCGTGAACAGATAACACTTTAAACAACACTTATTGCTTCAGGAGCAGAACCCTTAATCACAAGAACACAAGTGGACATCTGGAATATTGAGAAAAAGTAATTCATCTGAATAGTGTTTCAAAATATCAGCTTAAATTTTGTTCATAAATACAAGAAATAGTTTAACACTGAAACAACGCTTAGAAGTTGATCCCTATTTAGAGAGATTTCTTCTTTAATTTTTATCTGAAGATGGAAAACTCTTTAGTACATATTTTAAAGAATGATCTTTTAAAGTTTATAGTTGAGGGATTTCTTAAATATCAGAAACAAATGGTACGTCTATTACAAGGGGGAGAAATTATTCTCAGTCAACCAGAGAAAGGCGTAAGACTGAACGATAACTTGATATTAATTATACTGCGCTACATCATTAAACTTTATATCGAATCAAAACTTCCACTTCACTATGATAATGATGGAAATAGGGCGTAATAAGCGATAAGCGAAACATAGAACAACAATTCGAAATTAATGATATTACGTTGCTTCATGAAACACTGTATCGCCTCAAAACTTCCCTTTCATTGTAGTAATAGGACTCGGTAAAAGTTAATACTATGAAACAAATGTAGAATAATTCATTCTTTGCACAGTTTTTGGAGCTCAGTTTCTCTTGATGAAGTGTTCAGTTTTGCTAAATCGATTATTCCTGTACAGAATACCTCATAAATGCTTAAAATATTGGAAAAGAACAAATACAAAACATACATTTAAAGGTAATCATATATTCAGAGAAAAAAAAAATTAAAAAATACAATCAGCTTTTAAAACAGTAACTGCTTACTGTAACCTTTACTTAACCTTCCCGCGGTCGCTCCCTCTATACAATCGTAGAAGGTCCCTTGTATTTCTTAGATACGCAACTGTATTTAAGAATGTCAATGGTAAAATTTAAGGATTAATAAAATGGTAATTTGTTAAGGATTAATAAGTACTTTTTAAATACTTATTTAAGAATAATAGGAAACAATGTAAAAGTAAAACACATAAGCACTATAAAATGTTAATGAAATCGCATGAAAATAAAATAAATGAATTTGGTGATATTTGATTGAAATATTTATATTTCTTACATAAAAGCGAAAAGATAACATGAAATCTTATAAAAATGAACTCAATGTGGATAACAAGAAAGAAAAACCAGTTTCATAGTCATTTCATTGAATTTAGTTCATTCTCCACAATTCTTCAAAGTTAACTCTATTTTCATGGTAAAACCCAAAATACCATGGTAAACACCAGCAAGCAAACAAATTAAGCAAGCCCCAAAGAGCTTCTATTTCTACTCCATCCGTATCTCTGGTATACCTTAAACTAAAGTAATTAGTCTTCGCGGAACAAATATACTTATTAATCACTTAAACTATACTTTCGGTTACGCTGTCAGTAATGAGACATCTACATATATCCAAAATACCTGCTTTGGCTCGCCCGATTACTGCAGGAACATGGATACATATATTATGAAGTGCTCGTTTAGTTTTCTTGAATGGATTTTTCGAGGAAAGGAACTCGTAGTGCTGCCTGGTATAAAGATATAAAACGAATTGATATCTAGTGTATCTTATATACCCGCGCCTTCTGGAAGGTTAATAGTCATATAATTTATAGAATAGAATATTCATGAAACATTCTTTAAAATTTGGACAAATGTATAAATTTTTTTACACATCATTTCATTCAGAGGGAAAAATCAAAAATTAAGAGTATTTTAACGGAAAACATTTGGTGGAATAATAACATTTACCTTTCTATTAATTTTTTAAATACTGAAAATGAATTTTCATAATTATTAATATTTAAAATTAACCCTTTGAAATAATTTGTAAGTTTCTAAAAATTTCGCATAAAGATGTTAATTTTATTGCTCTAATATACCAGAAACAAAAAATTGTTCATAAATTTAGTGTTCCTTTAAAGAAATCAGAAAAAACTCGCATGATTACCAAACATTTTTCAATACTTTTGACAAACACACGCATATACACACATACTTACATATTATATATATATATATATATACAGGGAGTGTTATCCCATAAGTAAGTTGAACGACTTCGCGCCACCGAGTGCGCGCATTAATGGGAATGGGGGGAGCTTCAGGAAGCCAATGATACCCGAGTTAGTTTCCTGCAGGTTGTTCTACAGTGCGCGTCGCTGCAAGTTCAAACCCTTGTTTTGGTGACTCTTCGCAGTTTCAAGAATCTTCAAGATTTAAAGAATATGACCAAGAAATCATTCGAGACCCCCTCGAATGTGATTTAGGTGACCTTAGATATTAAGTATTGACAGACGATGAGATCAATGCCTGTGTCATCGACGATCAAGACTCTTGTGATGACGTAGAAGAGACTAACATGTTGATAAAAGACCATCCAGTGTTGAAACTGTTGAGATGATTGTGAAGTAGATAAAAGAATGTAATTAAGTTCAATTGCTTTCTTTAAAATATTTACGAGATTGACAGACAAAAAATGAGTCTCACCTCTGAAGCAAAAGAAAATGTTGACTTTTTTTCTGAAGTTGTAGGTCAACCTTAATGGAAATTTTGAATTTATCAGACTTAGCTAGTTGATTATCTGTGTTATTACTAAGACGGGTGGTACAAAATGTATATAGTTTTGATGTAAAATATTTATAGCAGTCGTATTGTACAAGATACATATAATATCACTGTTTCTTTGTTTCATATAGACAATGGTATAGTTTTAATCCCAGTGCTTCTTAAATTGTGGGTGGCGACCACAAATCGGGTCTCAAAAATTTATTTCAGATACAAAATTTTTTTGAAACATTTGAGGCAAAATCTATTCATTATAATTAATTCAATAAATTACAATTTCTGTTCAGTGCAATTATATATAAAATCGCAATACAGGTTAAGTTGAGCAGTAAATCATATTTACGTATTGAAACTCATTAAACTCATTATTATAGGAGTGTTGCATTGCAATTCACATATTTCACAAAAACTGAATTCTAGATTGAAGCTAGAGCTGATTTTCTCACATTTTCTGAATTGGGATTAAACGCTCTTCTATCATTCAGCACCACATACTTAAATGAAACGATTTATTCAACTTCAACGCTAATTAAAACTATAATTCAGTGCTGAAAACCCTTGAAGATGCTTTACATACGTCCAAAGGCGTCAATTATTGCACCAAGATTTAATTTGTTTTGTAGCAAAAAAAAAAAGCTAATTCGTCTCATTAAATTGCTATTTTATTTCATTAATTTTGGTAAACTTTTGTATTTCCTTTGCATATTTTATTCAAAGAGACTTCAGATTAGCTAAATTAATTCTATAATAAAATGTGACACCAATGTATACATGTTAAAAATAAAAATTATGAATATATCATTTTAACAAGAAAAATTTTGGTTAAAAATTAAATTATTTAGAATTCAAATTTGATTATTTGTTGCTTTTTTTAAAATTAAATTAGATATCAAACTGCATAAGTTTTTTCATGCAAGCTTACAGTTTGTAGAAAGGGGATGGCTGACTTCATTCTAAGGTAGAGTAGACATTTTTGAGCGCAGGAGTAGAATCGTAAGGATAAAAATTTGAGAACAACTGCCTTAAGCGATTGATTATCCGAAAAATCATTTATCCAAACATGCATAGTTCCCAATTGTTTTGGATAATCCAAACTCTACTGTAATTGAAAAAAATTGTGTTATTGTCTATATAGTTAATAGAATTTTATTTTTCACTGAACGCGGATTAGAGCTCTTAATTTTAAATTTTAAAATGACAAAAGGAAATACAATTTCAATAACCTAGTTCATTGTCTTTTTAAAATATACGTGGGTGAGAGAAAGATCATTTTAAATTTTCAACATGAAACAAATTGCAACTTCTGGAAAAACGTTCTGTAGAAAACTAATTTTCAAAATATTTTTCCAGTTATAAGTGTTTTATAAATTTGTAGAAATATAGCTACAGATATCGATAATATAACAACAATTTTTATTGAAGTAATTAGTATATATTGATTTCCCTTTAACTTTGAAAAAAGAGACAGACATTAAAGGAAAAAGACACGTTGTATCTTACAATGGAAGGATATTGTTGACAAGAAAAACCAGATAAAATTATCGAAATTATTTTTTTTGCTCATAATTTTGCTTTCATCAAATCCTTCACTCATAGATAAATACAACATGGTACAGATGTACAAGAGATGCTAACTTCGCATCTAGACTGCAATATATTGTCTGTCAACAAAACGTGCTAAAATGAACACATATAGATCATTTTAAAGATAATGACTATTCGCAATTCGTCATATTTTCCCTTTTTTTTTTCTTTGTTTATTTTCAAAACTTTAATCTGAAATCGAAGTTTCGTGTATTTCCTATAAACTTTTAGAAATTTGGTTTTATATTATTACGATTAGGTGTTTGATTTCAAGATTGAAGAAACTCTTTCAGGTAATAAGAAAATGTTTTTGAATGCTGTAATAGATCATGTTATATGAATTTAAGTCTTTAGTTACAACATTATATAACTTTTTTATGTAAAGGAAATCAAAATGTTTTCTTCGTAATCATGCTTTAGTGACAATGTCCATCTAATTATTGGATATGTTACCCTTTAATACCAAATATTGTGAGGAATTTGAAGATGTACTGGGGGGAATAAGGCTTTAAATCTATTTTTTTTTAGTTTCAAAGCCAGATTACTACTTTTTAAACCCATTAATTTGCACTTCGAAGAAGTTTGAATAGAGCTGTACGTTTACTTGGCAGAAATGAAAAAGTGAAATTGGATTTCCACTCTGAAATGAAATTATTCTACACTTATCAAAATTATACGCCTATTTTCTTAAGCGTAAGAAATAGTGGTTATTACAGCCCAAAAATATTGTACATGTTAATCAAGGATTTTTTGTATCAAAATATGTCACAATCAATGAAACAGTATTCTTTTCAATGTACACAAAGGAAGAGGTCACATATTTACAGATCACCAATGTTTCGTGGTAGCTGTAAATTATAGTGCAGATAGGTTTGGTAAAATTCAAACTATTCAATGACACTTGAATGATAAAAGCATGAAAATGTTCTCAACTTTTATATTTAGTTTTATACAGAAAGGAAAATAGCATATATAAAAGATGTCAATGAAATTCTACATGAGTTCAAGGACGGAAACTGGTATAATTACATTTATTTTATAACTTTAAATGAATCCTTTCCAACTGACGTGTCTTAAGGATACTTTATCTAAATTACTGGCTGAACTAACAAAGATTTAAATTACTAATTCAACAATGAATATCACAGTCGTGTGCGTTTAATGTGTTTTTACAATGATTTAAAATCATTTGATAGTATTAATATTTGCTATTATGCATTATTACTTGTATTTTAATATTCTGGAAAGGAAGTTTAGTCGAAAGAAAAGATTACATGAGTAATGAATATGCGGTCTTCCAGATAAATTGTATATTAGTACAGGTGTTGGATTATGATTTTCAAGATTTTGATTACATTAATTTCTTATGAACTAAATATAGGTACATTTTTGAATAGATTAAAAATATTTTTATGTAAAATATTAGGTTAAGAATGTATATTTTTAATAAATTTGTAGCTATAAAGATGTAACTAAGAGAACTCACAGTAATGAGAATTTTGAGCATTATCATAATTTCATTAAGCTAAAATGTTTTATTTTCTTTCATTTTCATTTGTAATGCATAATGGTATTAGACATATTTGTAATCATTTATCACAAAATTATTTAATTAACCTTTTCACTTACATCCATACGCACATGTTTCATACAATATATGCGCTAAATCCAAAATATAGGTAACTCGCTGTCTTAAATTTTAAGGCAAGAACTGTGGTCTCTTAATCTATCATGTTTAAATTTCCGAATGAAGCAGAACACTTTATTTTACTTTCTTCATTAAATTATCATTTTTTTTATTCATTATTACCTAAAATGGCATCTACAACTAAAACTTTTGTACACTTGGTCTGCTTAAATAATTCATTTTGCTCTTTTACCTTCAGAAGTCCCCTTTCTTGTCTAAAGCTGGGAATTGACTGAATTTTAGCGTCACAGAAGTAACACGAAGGCTATTAGCGATTAACCTGGTAATTCACAGCGACGGTCAAGTGATAAGGATATTACCCGAGCTGGCTTCCCACTTTCCTAAATTCCACATCCTACCAATGCAAGTACTTCAAGACAGATTTAAACTGCATCATCTTCATTACTTCGTGGGTCTGTAATGGTATCAGGATTCGAAGTCACGACTCGACTGAAACGATCCTGACCATGATCGCTGAATTACTTATTCCCCATAAAGCTGATACACACACACACACATATATATATATATATATATATATATATATATATATGTGTGTGTGTGTGTGTGTGTGTGTATGTGTGTGTGTGTGTATGTGTATGTGTGTGTGTGTGTGTGTATGTGTATGTGTGTGTGTCCACTTGAGCGAGGTTCAAAATTACGAGATCCACCAATCCACCATCAATTGCCCTCATTTTGCTTCAAGTGAGACGTTAATAAAAAAATAAATCGATCAATCAAGAAGCACACAATTGTCAAATTTTTATTAAAATAAGTTGTTTAAAATTTTTTGCTGATATTTGAATTATTTTGGTAAAATTAAAAAAACTGTAATGTAAAATAAATTTTGTTATATATATATATATATATATATATATATATATATACACAAATAATGGATCTTTAATACTGAGAATTGGTTACATATATAATGTATATGCGTGTTTAAAGCGTATCGTATATGAATATTTGCATTTTAAACTGTTTTTACCAGTTGTAAAATGATATAATTTGTAACATATTATACTGCAATAAATGATAGAATACAACATAGCTTTTATGTGTTTATGTTTACATGAGTATATGAATTTCGACTCATAAATTAATTAATGAGATTTATACACAAATCAATTTTGTAAATGTTATTTTCATGACTTTCATTATTCTGCACTAATCTATTGATTAAGAATTTACCAAATAAGGATGCTGTTTTAAGTTGAATTAAGTCTCCTCACGTATTGTTTTCAAGCGCAAGAAAAACAAACACATATAAATACAAACAGGAACATCACTTACTCTTAAACTTCGATGGATGACATTGATGTCAAAGTTCCCCATTACAACAGGTTGAAGGAATAAACTCTAATTTAATATTCCTTTCAGGACCTTAAATGTGACACAAAATATTTTTTGAATTACTTCGTGAGGCATGAGTAGGTAGAGCGAGTTGACACTTAGAAGAGTAATAATGATGCCCTGCTTCTGTCGTAACATTTGTTATCATACCCTATAAGTCTTTATTTCTTTTTGTTTACTATAAAAAAAAACTTGAATAAAAAAACTAGTTTTTGATCTAATCGATAATCCACATTCTTCAGTTGATGAAAAACCAGTTTTTTTATTTTAATATCTTATGTGTATTGAAAATCGATTCGATTTTCTAGCGCAGATCAGATGTTAATTTTTTAAAAGTGTAATAAATTTTATTTCATAGTTCTTGTTATAATAAATGTTAGCCTTCAACTATTTGTAAATGCTTACTTTTTGTAAATTACGGACTTAAAAACAGTGATCTTTAAATTATCAAAGTATAAGCAAAATTATTGAAAATCGAACTCGTTTCCTTCTAATTAAATAATGTGATTATTTCCTCAAAACTAATTAAAATATATATACATATTTTACATACAAAATTTCTCTGAATATTTTCATTTATAATATTGATGCACATTTTTAACATGATGTAATATGGAATTTAAAATTAAAATATCCAAAATATTGGTGGTAATGATGCAAAAAGGAATCATTTAATTCTAAAGAGTACGAATTATGAAGAATCTCTATAAATTAAGTAGTTACATTTTTGTGAAATATTTCTTACAATACTTTTAAAAATTGGCTTTTTGTAAGCTGTAATTTATTTGAAATGCTTTAAAACTGGAAAAATATGTAGGTCTTTAAATTTATCTCTAATACTCAGGAAATATCAGCATGTGTAAATAAATATAAAATTTGTTTTTAACAGTAATACACGATATAAGACAAATTTTGTGATTTATAAACTTTCTTAAAAAAAAAAAAAAAAGCTCTGGCATAAAAGTGGCGGCTCTGATAGCGAAGGGATCATAGTCGCGAGTTCAAAGTTAGCGAGGCTTCCGTCAAGTCATGGGTTGCAGTCCTGAAACCATTACATACCTGTTGTGTATCATGTCTAATGCACGCTAAACCTGTCGAAACTTCAAGTCCTTCCTGAATGTGGTGAGGAAAGCTGGCGTTGGGGTGTCAGCTCAGGTATCGTCCTGGTCCACTTAAGCGAGGTTCAAAATTACGTGGTCCGTCACCAATTGCCCTCGTTTTGCTTTAAGTGAGATGTTAATAAGAAATAAATAGATCAATAAATAAGGAAACAATTGTCAAATTTTTACTCAAATCAGTTGTTTAAAAATTTTCTGTGATATTTTAATTATTTTGGTTATATTAAAATAACTGTGATATAAAATAAATTTTGTTTTATTATTGTGTGTGCATTGTAATTTTTATTTTATTATTGTGACTGTTTTATTACTGTATGTGTGTCTTTTGGGGGTTTCGAGATCTTTTTATTATAAAGATACACATTACACAAATATATCCATAAAATTATAATAATATTTTGTATAATGTGAAAATATATTTTGTGTGCCATTTGCATATTCTGTTAAGGAAAATCACAAAATAAATTAGACTGACTTAGAAACAAAAAAAAATTGGTTTTTCTTTTCTTCGTTGTTTAAGTCATGTTTTATACTTATTTATGATTTGAGCGTTACCTTCTGCCACTATTTATTTTTTTTTTCTGTATTCTTTTAAGCATATAAATATCTTTCCTAATTTTTTCTTTTGTTCTAGATTATTGACAATTAAAATTCTGTTATTTTTCTTATAGTTTTTTTTTCTGTAATCTTAAAAAAAAATTCTAAGTTTTCCTTGTAATTTAAAAATAATCTTATGTGTGTGTGTTTTAATTCTTGCTTCTATACTAATTTTAATTGATTATTTCTAGTTTCCATTATATATATATATATATATATATATATATATATATATATATGTGTGTGTGTGTGTGTGTGTGTAAAAATAAAT
Organism: Nephila pilipes; assembly: GCA_019974015.1. NCBI lineage: Eukaryota > Metazoa > Arthropoda > Arachnida > Araneae > Nephilidae > Nephila > Nephila pilipes. The sequence continues at coordinate 13,778 of BMAW01026416.1, forward strand.
CTTTATTCAATTTTATTAATACATTAAATGCATTCAAGCAAATGGACTAATATAATGAAATAATGGAATACTTTAAGAAGTCTCATAAATCTACAATGGAGCAATATTTCAAATATTACTGGTAAGAATCTATCATTGTTTCTTTGCATTCCCAAGCAAAACAATTGCTTATTTTGTCCATTCAAGGACATATTTGCAAGGAATGAAATATTTGGAAATTCGTAATTTCAATTTTTTTTTGAAAAATAAATTCTTTTTGACGTTTGTTGTATCGAAAATTTGAGAAAATTAAATCGTAGAATAATTGAAATTGATGTTCAAATATAATCATTAATAACAGTTTATAAGTACGAAATAGCATATTTCAAGGTAAAATGAATTAGGTTATTGGATATATTTGTTCGGAATATATGAATTCGTAATAAGGAGTTGTTGTGAAGTCCTTAATTTCGACACACGAAAAAGTAACTATTAAAGGTGAACTTATTGTTTCCAATGAGAGAAAAACATATATTATCCCTCATATTCCTGACCAAAGTTTTGTAAATACAAGCCCCAAGGATGACCTTGAATTGTTTCAATTAGGTGAAATTTCAAGGAGATAAACCAAGGGGTCTGTACAATAGAAGAGTCTAATTAAGTGCTGTACGGTTGAGTGATCACAGAAAGTCGCTTTAATTGGGACTTTAATTCACGATGTTCTTCGAAAGGTCACATTTATTTTTAAGTAATGAGTCTGTTACTTTCCGAGAGAGTAATTTCTTTTACTCTACTTGCTAGCAATCATTATATTTCTCATAAAGTTCTCTTTCCCAATATTCAACAGATTTTAACTACGTAGAAAATGCTGAAAATGTTTATATTATAAAAGCAAGTGTGTATAAAGTAAGAATAGCATGAGGCAAATACATATCAATTGAACTAAATGAATTTTTTAAAATATTATTAATTCAACGAATATAAACGGTGAATTATAAAACAGAGAAAATACCGTTTATTGAAATATGTTTTTTTTTATGTATACTCATCAGAGGAAAACATCGCTCTTATTTCAGATATTCAATGTTTTTCAGATATTTGAAATAACGAAAATTCAGCTTTGTAATGATTTGATATCCTAACTCTGATCTAGAATTAAAAACAAATAATTAAGAGTACTATTGATACAATTCTTAACTGATTATAATGATGGTACAAAAATGCATTTCATCCAAAAAATATGAGTAAAAATTAACGCGTAAATATTTTGCGAATTTCAGCAACACGACTATTCTTTTTCTAAATAGTCAGAGTTCCGGTAAGTCTACTGTAAGTTTATAAGTCCTCTTCTATAATGAAAAATTATTAAATATTGTGAGACTGCATTCCATACCAACATTTTTCTTTCCATTCTGTATTGACGCAATAACCAATGAAAAGAATTTTGTAATCGATTAGAATCAGATTATTGTAGCTTAAGAAAATGCTAAAATATTGAATTGCATAATAAAACATAGGCCAAATCTATTTCTTCCAAAATTAAAAAACGAATGCTGGAAACAGATTGGACGTATACTTAGAATATATACCTTTAAACGTTAAAACAAAAATTTCCCTGACATGGGCACCAGATTGAAAGTGAAGGAAAGGAACCAAGGGCCTCAAGGTACTGCATGGCTGTAAAAGAAATAAATAAATTTCGATGGGCGAGTTGAAGAAATTCCCGGAAGGGTGGCCACATTGAATGAATGATGTGTGGCAGTTGTAGCCTCATGCACCAGCTTGATGGACGAGAATCGATGATGATGATAAAAAAGATCAATAACAAAAGTAAAATTTATCAAACCCATATATTGATGTTTTTACATACCTATTAATCGAAAATTCAAATGATATCTTCTAATAATTCATTATAATATTCTTATAATATTCTTATATTATATATATATATTGCTGGAAATTAAAATTGAAACACCATGAAGGAAAACAAATAGAAAAAAAGATACTTATTCTACGTAAACAGTATTTCATGAAGACAAAGTGATTAAATTTGCAAGCAGTTTGTGGGCTTATACGGGGGAGAAATTAGAAGAAACAGGTGGCTCCACCCTGGCAGCTAAAACAATCCTTTGATGGTTAGACATGGAGTCGAACTGGACATGGATGACTGAAATGGGCAACTCATTCCATACTGCTTCAAGTCTATACCACACTTATTCAACAGCGTTCGCTGGAGAGGATTAGAGGGCCAGTCTCTCAGCAACTAATGACCATATGTTTTCAATGGGTGACAGATCTAGAGACCGTGCAGGCCAAGGCAACAATCGAATACCCTGTGTATCGAAAAAGGTCAGATCACGACGTGCAGCATGTAGTATTGCATTATCTTGTAGGAAGATGGTGTTTTTCACACCGCGAAGATAGAACATGACGACTGGATGTAAGATGTCCCCAATGTACTGATTTGCGTTCGAATTATCATCGATCCGAACTAGAGACGTACGCATCATGTACCCAAAGGTAACAAAAGCCATCACACCAGTTGCAGGGCCCTTATAGTTACAGATATCGAATACAAGCAGGTGACGAGCGGTCTCCTCGGAGAATCCAGACACGTATACGGCCATCAGAATATTGCACACAAAATGACGTCTTTTCAATCTCGTTTGAAAAGATGTCATTGTGCCACTCCTGTATCCGGCTTTGCCGTTCACGCTCCAGAGTCACCGTCTCTCTCTAAGCTTCATTGTCAACGGAAGCCGAAGTAATGGTCACCATGCTGATTCTCTACCGTGCTGCAAAAGTCTTTGCACCGTCAAGCGAATGCTGGGCGTGCTGCAAACACGACCATTCCCTTACTAATAGTCCGTGATGTGGTTGTACGGTTGTGCAGAGACGACTTCACAATATATTTGTCCTTTTGGGCATTAGTCATGGGAGGGCGTAAATATATTGCATGACGTTCGATATGAACCTCAGCAACACATTGATTCAATATTCGCAAGACAATGGTTGAATTTCAAACAGTGAGTTGGGTGATATTAAGGAACAACAATCCACACTCTCGATAAGCAATAATCCTGCCTCTATCGAATTCGGACAGTAGCTGGTAAACATTTCTTCTTCTTATTCGATTCATAATACGATATTCTGAGCAAACTCCGACTTTGCAAAGCTCTTTCCGAATGAGAAATTCATAACACAACTTTTCTTTTACGCAATGCTTCATAAGTCGTTTCTCCTTTCTGCCTTGTCTAAATGAGTTGAAATTCTTATCATTTTCATATCCTAACCTATTATATTATATTATATTATATTATATTATATTATATTATATTATATTATATTATATTATATTATATTATATTATATTATATTATATTATATTATATTATATTATATTATATTATATTATATTATATTATATATAAATTGCTCAAAACAGTAAGTAAACACGCGGTTTCATGGAAAATATGCAAATATTTACATCAATAACTAACGTCAAATGTATTTATATAGATTTCGTCATTTTTATTTAAAAGCGTAAAAAAGCAAAAGATGAAAACTTCATATGTAGATAGGTGTTAATGATGTCAAAAACCAGAAAAATGCTAATGGTGATGAAATCGTGATTTCTCAAAAACTTCTCTTTTTTGCTGTTTCAGCAGTGAAATTCAACAGTTCTGCTCTTGTCTTGAGGTAAAGTGACTTGAAATTGTGAGAACGATATGATTTACTGGAATCCATGTCTTAACGCATTATAGGAGACTTGCACCTGTACAAACACAAAGAAGAGCAGCAAGCACAATTGGAGTTGAAAGGAGTATCATTTCAAAGCAGGGAAATTAATCCCAAAGAATAGGGAATGTAAGAAATGGACAAGGTCATAAGGTCTGAAATAAGGTCACCCACGTGTTACCACAGAAGCTGATGATGAGCAGTAATCTTTTAATGACTTTGTAGAGCGAAGCCGCTGATAAGGTACATCTAATAGTTCCAGTTTTGTGGAGAAAGGAGATTGTAATGTAAAAAAACCACATTATCATCTTCTTTTATTCTTTTTAACTTTCTTTATCTTTTTTATTTAGTTTCTCTTTTTAGAACCCAAACAATCCTATCAATCAACTTTCACACACAGACAAAAAATAGCTTTAACTTTAGATGTAAAGGGTTACTCTTACTCTCTAGAAGTTAACTCTAGATGTTATATATCCTGTTAATGCATCGTCGAGATGGAATAGTCGATGTTATTCATTTGCAAAAACATTTGCTTTTGCAATAGGACGAAGAGTATCAAGTCAAACAATCTGAAATAATGGTCCTCTGTGTACGAAGGTTAAATGGTGTTTATTCCGTTGACCTCAAGACACGATGCGGTCCAAAGAAGTTGGGCTGATGAACATTGAAATTAGATGCAACGTAATAGGAATCTATTCAGTTTGCAGTGGACTGCAGTGGTTTGTAGTTTGTATTGGTGTTTTGGCATGGAAAGAAAAGAGCATTCAATATAACCTCACAGTAAAGGAGCTATTACAGAGAAGGTACTTTGTTGGTATGGTTTTGAGTCTGCATAGATGGAAGTCGGTCCGGCATATCATTCGGAATGGCAATTAGTCAGCCCAAAGCTATGCAGACTATATACTAAAACCTCTTGTCGTACCTTATGCTGAAGCTGTTGGCAATTCATTTCTTTCAATGGATCATAACGCTAGACCTCATACAGCTGGTCTGGTGGAAAACATGCTTCAAGTTAAAACAATGCAGGGTATGGAGGGGAGATTATGTTCTCCTGACCTAAATCCCATCGAGCATGTTTGGGCACGCTAGGGCGAAGCATAGCACCTGGACAAAGGCCTCCTTTCACTGACCTGAATTTGAAGATTGCATTTCTTCAAGAGTGGACAGTATTCTACAAAGTTTTATTGAGAGCCTCATCGCATCCATGTGAAATAAGTGTGCAGCAGTCTTAGCTGTTCGAGGGACCACACACCATATTAAATAGACTGTATTATTTACAAACAATACATTTTTTTTTTTACCAAATTGTTGCCCTGAAGCATTTTTTTGTGTTCTTTCCATCATTTCAAAGAATTAAAGCTCTAATTCAATTTTATTTAGCGTCTTTTTTTCTGTATTACGCTTTTTTGTTAAACATTTACTCTCCCATTTAATGCCCCGGCATGTCTGTCTCGCACAATTTTCTTCACATTTTTGCTTGTTCCCATAATTTTAGTAGAGAATATATATATATATATATATGAAAGATATTAAACACCCATTTGAAATTCATTTGAAACGTTCGGATGATTGACAAAAAATAAAATATTTTCGAAATTTAAATAAGAAATAATTGGAGAAATATTTGTGTGTGCTACGATGACTATTAATTTTTCTTAAATTTTTGTGTAAGTTACAGTTTTTTCCCAATGGCTTAAGATATCAATGAAAAATAATAATAAAAAAAAACGGTTTATTTAGTCATATTACAATATTAATATTTTTTAAACTCCGTTAATTCGAAAGAATGAAGTAAATAGCTTAGAAACGATGGATGACAGATAAAAATCACAATAACATAAAATAATTAGTATAAATAATCCTTTTTTTTAAGGTTTGTTATATTTCTTAAGAAAATCTAGAAGAGAAATATTTGTACTGAATACCTGAAACAGGGGATTATAGTATCAAAAAAAACAGTGTAATTCTATAATTCTATTCGACAAGCAAAAGTTGAATAGGCCTAAACTCCAAAACTGAATTTGTAAGCTCTATTTATGTTATGAATAATGTATATTCCTTGGTTTCTCTTGTGGCCGCGGTAGCCTAGTGGTCATGGCTTCGGATTCGTGGCCTGCGGTTTTCGTTCAATCGCGGGTTCGAACTTTGGCCTCTTAAGATCCGCCGTGTAGCTGGGGCTGGTGCACGTTAAACTTGTCGGGGACCAGAGTTCTAACGTTGGAGTGATGTGGAAGTTAGGCGAGGGGTGTCGTCCTCGTCACTTGATCGAGGTTCAAAATTACGAGGTCCATCTCCAAAAGCCCCCGTGTTGCTTCTAGCGCAAAGTTAATAAAAGCTAAACGAAACCTTGATTCCCCTTACAAAATTTCATTATTCGAGTATCTAGTGTTTTCACGTAACATATTAAATAAAAGTTTTGTTCCGATGATTTAAAAATTTTTCATGTTTGTCTATTTAATTGTCTGATTAAAACATAGTTTTCAATCTTTTAAAATTAATGGCAATTGGAATAATCATGTTTTGTTTAGACTCATGAATGAATAAAAAAAAACATTAAAGGTGGGATTACATTATGGAATTTATCAAAATCATCTCAGAAACAGTATACAATTTTATATATTTTATTATATGCACTAGTGGAAATTGAAAGTGTTTCACCCTCATAGATTTGATGGAATTTCTTGAAACATTACAAATATATATATATATATATATATATATATATATAGCCATGCCCAGAAGAAAACTATCTCAAAATGAAATGAATCAGGTTATATTCATTGCTATTATATAGAAATACAAGCATGAAGTATACCCACCACTATTAAATTCATTTATCCTTAAAGGCATTGAACCAATAAATGTTTGAAAGCCATGTTGTTACATGTTTCACATGGCGGCATGGCTTGTATAATTAACTCATCTACTGTTTGTACGCAGATGAATTAAACTATGAAAGTTTAAACAATTTCTGATCACATTTCAGGAATTCTCAATTGGAGACAAGCTTGGTGGTCGCTGAGGCCATTCGAGAGTTGTGCCACTGTGTAAAGTTTATTTTGTCATGACTTCAATATGAGAAGAGGTATTGATCTACTAGAAAATACCATTTGGGTTGATGAATATAAAGGGTGTAACAACAGGTTGTATAACCCTATCCACATACTTGTGAACATTCCTTGATTCATTAAAAACCCTAAATCATTCCTGCTTCCGTAAATGATTACCTACCCACAAAACCATTAATACAGATGTTGAGCCTGTATAAGGCTCCGAAATCATAGAAGGATAGACTCTTTCTACGTAATGACTCCGGATACATTGCTTATTTTCGCTCTACTCCAAACCGGATCAAGACTCGTCTCTGAACACAATTATGCTCCATTCTACTGTCCACTTGCGTCTAGAAGAACACCAAGCTAGATTTTGTCGACAATGAAATTGGGTCAATGGGATGCATCGCACAATGGTTGGAGAAAACAACCTTACTTCCAGCAATCTGCTTACAATTATTTGGGAAATAATTCTGTCCATGAATGTTGCTCGGATCAGTACAGCAGTTGCTCGTCAATCAGAAACTGCCATTTGTAAGATATGGTGGTCTTCACAGGCGTTGTCCTTCTTTATGGACCTGTACCACACTTGCTTGTACTGGAATCTTCTTGATTCCGCTGACTAATCTTTACACTATTATGGAACTAGGACGAGTACTTCTAGATATTTCACGATATGCGAATTGCAATTTTTTACAATAAAAGATTTTATAATTTCTAGAATATAGCATAGTCAAACTGTGATCAAGTAATACCTTTGATATGGAAATAATATGCTCCAAATTGTATTCAATTTCTACATTTTCTTCTGGGATTAATATTTTCAAATTCACTAACAATTCAAATAATGATCAAATAATTATTTACAAATATTACATTATATCATAAATACAAACATTCCTGGAGCTGTTTTCGAACCAAGAAAGATTACATTTATTTTAAAAGTCGTTTTAGATTAACAGTTCTCTATTAATATAATAGTTTAATCGTGATTTCGATAAAATTTGAACTTCGTTATATAGTTAGCTATCAGTGATACCTATTATAAAAGTATTTAAATTTAACATTTAGCATTGGAAAGAAAATTGGAACTGATTTTTTAATACATACTGTATACAGAAAGTAAGGCATTTTCTGTATACAGAAAGTAAGACAATGCATCTTTATAAAAAAGAATGTTTGCTACTTAACTCTTTTTTCTTTTTTAAATGCAATTTATTTTGATTTAAAATATTTCAAAAAGATAGGTTCATGTTATCATGTTCAGTTGAAGTTCACATTGGAAATTTCGATACCTCATCAAATAAACTATTATTTATTGTAATATAATATTCCACGCAATGAAATGCTAAGAATGCATTTTAATGCTAAATCGATTACAATAGAATGAAGAAAATACTTTTATTACTACAGAACGATGTGTAAAAATCTTTTTAAATCGTAAGAAATTGTTTTCATCTGCGCCTTTACTTTGATTTTTTTACACTTCACATTTAAGCTCCTTTGTTAGTTTCTTATAGCAGGTTTCAGATACCATCTATTTTAATATTTTATTTCAACTGATAGAAAAGATGATGAATTTCGATAGATGATGACATTCGAAAATCTAACATTAATGCCATCAACAAATTTCTTCTTATACTTAAAATTTATAAGTAATTGTTAAATCAAAATCATATAAATTTTAATCTATCATTATTTAACACAGATATTTAAAATTCTTTGTCATTTTTCTCATCAAATATATTTTACTTCGGTTTTTTTTCACAGTTTTTACAATGAATTTTAATTTTATTACCTTTTTCTAAGTCGATTTGATCTTTGAATTTATTAACTGATTGCTCTTCTCAATTTTGTATTTGACATTACCTCTTTTAAACTGGTAATATTATAAGATGTAAACTGTCAGAATAATAAGATAATTTGTTTTATACTTTTCTTATAAATAAAACTGCTGATTAATATTCTGAACACCTTTCGCAAATCAATGCTATTTTTATATAAGGTAATTTGCATTAACATTGTCAATTGAATCCTATTTGTTTAATGTGTTGATTAATTTACTTGGGAATAGATATGAAATGTGTGTCAACAGTTTTGTATTATTGGCAATATAAGGATACGTTGTCTGGAGAAAAAAATAGAGTTCAGGTCATTAATGTGTTTGGGAGAGGAAATATTTTTAAAATTTTGTGCATTGCATTATCAAAATGCAGCTTAATGACAGTCGTGATAGTCAGTGTAATTTGAGAAAATATAAAGAATAAACAATCACGAAAATAATTTGCAAGAAGCATTATAACGTTCTAGTTGAAGAACGCTTACAGATAGAACATAATTTAATAATTATTTATTATACTTCTTACTATACATTTATTATAAAACAAGTTCAATAATTTTCCAGAAATATATAGTTATATATTCATTTTTGTGGCCCTAATCACCCTTCTAATATAACAACTAGAGAAATTGTAATTTCTTCCATAAAATAATTTTACTAGAATGTTGTTACACCTAGACGTCTTATAGAAGTCAAACAATTCATTAGTTATCAAAAAACATTCTAGTATATCTTATTTCTTAAAGATAACTTATTTTATTAATTTTTCCTATGATACGAAATTTACTAAACCTACTTCATAATTTTCAGAAAGCCTATTTAAAATGAATTTTACTTTTAAATTATCAGATTTCATTCACATTCCTTTATGCTGCCTTATATAGTTTAATATTGAAAAAAAAATGATATATAAGTCCCTTCGCAAGAGGTAAATACAGTACTCAAAGGGACCTGGGACAACAGCACTGTCCATTATTCGGAGGTGTCTTTTGCAAGAGGTATTACTGTATATATATATATATATATATATGAAGGTCATTTTTTACAATCTCTTATCGAGCCTCTAAGCAACCAAATTAGTGGTAAGAGGTGGAGAAGATGCGCAGTTGGCGTCTGGCCTCTATCTAATTAAAAACTCTGCTAATATTACCGATGCCAACTCCAATTTTAAACTCAGCTGGAGACACGACAACATAGATGATACAATTGATGCACCTGCCATGAGCGAATTATGTGGTGTTATTAGCTATTTTAATGCAGAAGGTAGTAATACAGTTGAAATTCACCAAAAAATATATGCGGACTTTATGAGAGATGACGTTGTGCGTGAATGATGTAGATAATTTAAAGATTTAAATAACAAATCGATGTTCCTGATAAAGAGGAACAAGGATACAAGTTTGTTTTAACAAAACTTTAACAGCAGGAAGGTTATGTCTACTGGATTTTAGGACCAAAATGGTGTCTTGCTTGTTGATTTTATGGAGATGGGGACTACGTTCAATGCAGCTGTTTATTATCAGACTTTACGACGACACTTCAAATGTCTTACAAAAGCAGCATAAAATTCAATGCAAAAGAAGAGGAATGCCGCCTTCTGTTGTTCATGACAACGCTCGTCCTCACACAACAGCTTCTGAGCAGTTTTAATTATATGTATTTGATCATTTGGCGTATAGCCCTGAAGTTGCGTAGAATGATTCTTAATTTTTCCTTGCATTAATGAACTGATTAGGAAGTGAAAGCTCAGATTAATATGGAGCTACGAATTAAATTCCAGGCTCATTTCACATCATTGACGGCAACGTTCTTCGAAGAGGCAAATGGAAATTTCTCATATCAATTTGACAAATGCATGAATTTTTGTGGTGATTATGCTGACAAGTACCTATGCTTGTAAGTAACTTTTGGTAAAAAAAAAATTAACTTGTCCTTTTTTTATCCATCGGAGTTTGAAGAAACGGTCCTTGTGAATGTATATGTGTGTGTGTAAATAATTTAAAATTATATAATAAACTTAAATATTAATTAATAAGTAAAAATGCTGTTTTCAACTTCTTAGTTGCAAGGAAAACACTTTTGTTTAACAAAAATTATTTATTTGGATTAGAAAGGAGGGCAATAAGTTATTTGAAATGGACGAGGCAAAAGACGCAGCTCTACTCTTTCGATTACATTGGAAGAGCGCAGAAGAGCAAAAAATTTTCCTTGCCTTCGTTTTTTATTGAAAGGAATTCTGCAGATCATGGGCTAATTCTTGTGGTATAAGATAAAGGGATAATGAGGGATTTCCATGACATCTATCAATCTAATAGGGATTATTTCTGACAGTCTTATGATTACAAGAAAGTTGATTCTACAGATTTTATGAGAGTGTGATCGCATAAGTTTTAGGATACTTTTGGAATTGGATAAGAAAATAGGAATGAACTCCTTACTTTTGTGTTAGAAAATGGGAAAACACAGAAAATTAAATTAGGGCTTAAATTAGGGCTCATTACATATGCTTGTATATATATATATATATGTGTGTATGTGTGAATGTATATATATATATATATATATATACATTCACACACACATATATATATATACATTTTAATTATGCATATATATATATATATATATATATATTTATATATATGCATATTAATAAGTAAAAATCATGTAAGCAAAAATACCTTAAACAAAGAAAAAAGAATTATAAATCTAAATTTAAAAATAAGTAATTATAATTTAAAGATTCAAAGATCTAAAGAGTAGAACTATTAAAATAGTTATTTAAAAATAAAAATTTAAATGAAAATAATAACGACAATCACAAATTAACTCAGAAAAAACTTTAAGGAGACCTAATAAGAGATCAAGAAATAATTGATAAATTGAAAATCCGTTAAAAATTAACAAAAAAAAAGCAAAGGTATTTATGTACCCCTGCCTATGGATAGTTGTGTGTATTTATTTATGTATTAATGGTCAATCTTTCACACTCAGTGTTAAGTTTATAAAAAAAAGGTAAAAACTTAAAATTCAAAAGCAAATGAAATATTATACACTCGAAGAGAGAAAAAACAGAAAAAGAAACCCAAATATCTTGAATAACAAATACTATAGGAAAAATAATAATACATAATTATTTACGACATTCAAATAAAGAAAGAGACAAAATGATATAAAGAAAATTAAAATAACTAAAATTATCTCACACAAAATGTAAACATTTTTATAATTATGTTATTGCGTCAGAAAAAATATTTTTTGCCACTCAAGAATAATTAATTTAAAAACAGCACTCTCGATGATGGAATTAAATATCTTCAAAGTAGACACATATATATTTAAAAAAGATAAAAATAATTATAATTCAAAAGATTAATAGATTAAAAACAATTAAAACAAAAGAAAAATTACAAAAAAAGTAATTTAAATATTTGAAAAAATAAATTATTTAAAAAGGAAGATTTTTATTTTATATTTTTAAAATTTTATATTGATTTTTATAAATGTCATCGGATAATCAGCTTGAATGTAAATAAAAAAAATTATTTAATTATTTTAAACATCTAAAAAGCTGTTAATAATTTTGTATTATGTAGGGTATAATTGTATGAAATGTTCCTAAGAATCGACAAACTTAAATTACTCTCAAAGAATGGAAATTATTCAAAAAAAATCAAATTGTCCTTTTTACAAGTTATCCCTTTTATCAAAAATGTTTCTATATCCATTGATCCGTAATTTTTAATATCAAAATATTCTGTTTCATTAATATTTTAACTTTTTAAAATGAACACGACAAACTTTAATTTAATTTTCAATATCTGTAGAACTAACTGAACCAATTTGAAAACCGTTGCGGTATTTGGAGTAAATCTCTTTATTATAAAATGTGTGACAATTTCATATAACTATTTTTAAAAATAACTTTTTTATCTAAACTATAGCTATAATTGTTTGTAATGTACTTCGGAATGTTTCACTTGCTCTAATTATGTAAGTACTAAAAAAAACTATTAGAACTAAACTAGTGTTCTAATAATGTAAGAACTAAACTGTTATTCTAAATTTAAAAAATTTGTTATGAAATTTAGAAATTAAGAAACACGAGGCATTTTTTTTATATTTTTAATAATATAATCTATTTTCTTGAACAAAGCTTTAATCCTATTAGAAATTTCTCCATCACTATTTGTAATATAGATAACAGAATTGTCATTAAAAAGGTGCTTATTAGTCAAGATAGTACATAATTTTTTGCACGTAATGGCATCATTTTCAGGGGTGGAAGGACTTTACCAACATTAAAATTAATAAAATTGAATTTTGAAAATTAGTAATATAATTACTATCTTTGAGATTAAAATTTCAAATTTTAATCTTTTCATTTATAGTGTACTCATATTCTTTAAAGGGTTCAATTGATAATCTATATTTGATAGCCAAATAAGTTAAAAAATTTATCAATATCTTCATCAATTTTTGTCTTAATATAGTTATTATCGTTGAGCATAATGAATCTAAAACCTTATTCACAATATCTCTAAGAGTTTTATCTTTTACAATATTTATATTTCCAGTAAACACATGCTGGTATTGGTCTTTTATAAATTAAGTACAATCTTTACTATTGGAAATATCATTAACCTGTAAATCTCTAGCATAATAATAGTTGTAAATAAAACGTTCTATATATTTATTAAATTTAAAAGCTTATTAACATTAATGTTATAAATAAGCATAATATTTGTATGCTTATTAAAGCAATATTAAAATTGATATTATCAAAATATTTATTTATATATTTAAAAGTAAAAAATTCAGTTTTTTGATTTTCAGTATCCTTTCTCCTTCAATATACTTATTAAGTAAAAATTTATTGATATCTTGAATTATATGAAAGCATGTACTTTCTAATTTATTATAATTATTAATAAAGTCCCTTGAAATTTTCTTCAAATCAAATAAAAAGAATTTAATGCTTTTATTAATGAAGTCTTTTGTAAAAAATTTTAATGCATAACTTTCTTTCTGAAAACTGTGTTTGTCCATAAATTTCTTATACCCTTAACTTTACTTTTATTAATGACATTATTAGAATCATTAAGAGTGTGATAACTATTCCAAAAAAATATTCCTCATCGAAAGTTTGTTTAAAATTTAACATACATTGTTATTAAAATGTAGAACATTAAGACCATAAGGCCAGATAGTATTGTACGTTCAAATAAACACACACACAGATATATATATAATACACATATATAATGCGATGAATTTTAAATTTCATGGTTGTTTATTCCACTTTAACTGAGAGAGACAACATTATATCCATTTGGCTGGAGTCACAGCTCCGCCTTTTCGTATAATATAGCAGAAGAACGTAGAAGAGAATATGAAAGTTCTCTGAGCAGTCGATTTTATAGGTAGGGATTACTGAGAAGTTCTCCCTGTCACTTGGACTCACGTGGTTCAAGAAGAAAGGACTCTGAGGGAATTTCCCTGATGTCTACCAGTCTAAAGAGATTATTTCTGACAGATTTACGATTACGG
>BMAW01026431.1:0-11008 GCA_019974015.1 Nephila pilipes
AAACCTTGTTAACTAATTTTTTTTTCAAAACTTTCAACATTTTTCTCAAACGAAAAATTTCAGCTTGTGTGCCAGTTTTCTGAAACTAGAAATCATATCAGCTTGAAATTTCATACATATGTTCGAAATAAGCTTCTTTATGACTCATAGATCAATTTTGAGATAAATTATTAAAAGAAAACATTTATATGAATTTTAATTAGATATTTTCTTATAATTTCATAATTTTCTAAATAATTACATATAAAATATTTTTTTCTGTAATTTTTTAAAAAGTGTGTAAAGCTTCAAAACTGAATATTTTTCTACTAAATAACATTACTTTTGTAAATTCTGATCAATGATGTACTTCAAAATCTTAATGAATATTGATTTTCGTAATTTTGAAAATTGTCCAATTTATATATTTTTATATATTTTTTTTTTAATTTCTTTAAAATTACATGAAAATATGAAAATTAATGCAAATATATATGAATATAAAAAGTGTCAATTTTATATATGTGCTTTGTTTCCTTGATAAGTTATATTGGTTTGAAAAACAAATTTCGTATACAGGCCATAGAGTCTGGAGCTACCTGTTTTATATGTTTATTAGTAAATGGAAATATTTTTTTCCTTTCTTGTAAATGTTGGAGTGTTTATATTAATAATTAGTGGGATATTTTATGTAATTACTGCTTTGATATTGAAAAAAATACAAGTGCAGTTTTTCCTATCATTTTATTTTTATAAGAAAGTTTGTACCCTAATCTATACTATTCAACACAATTATGTTCACTGTTAAGGCATGTATCTTATCGTACTGGATTATCTTATATGGATTCCATTCTCATAGAAATCTGCCGCCTGACGGATTAACCACTGCACCACGGCCGTTTTGACATCATAATCCTCGTCATTGCACTAAGTGTTTAAATGCTTTTTTTTAAGTGATGGAATATAATGTAGTCGTGGGACGCCAAATCAGGACTATACTGAGGATAATCAAGCTGCTCCCAGCCATATGAGGTGATCAGATCTCGGTTCGACGAGCCACGTGCGGACGAGCATTGTCATCCAGCAAAAGATTCCCTTTACTGAGCATTATACGCCTTTTGTTTTCGATTGCACGATATAGTTTAGTTAAGGTGTCACATTATGTCTTGGAATTTATTTCGTCACCCCGAGGCAAAAAGCCCTGAAGCAACACCCACTATTTGAGCCAAAACGAAGTGCACATGATTTTGCGTGCTGACATTGTTTGTTTGAGCTTCACTTTTTTGGGTGTGTTGCATGGATCATTATTCTGTTTCCTGTAAGGCATGAATCATATGTCCACACACTTCATTAACCTGCAGATGAATTTCGGCAGCTTTCACGCCTTTTGCATTCAGAAAACGAATCATAACACTTATTTCACAGTTGGTGGTATTTTCAATTCTGTAGAGTATTTTAAATGCGCACAAACAAACGTAAACACGGACGAATGCTTCCATGTTGGGTCATTAATCTTTGTTGATCAATTATCTAATCGTTGATTAATCAACGATTTAGATAATCAGTGCACCTGCGTGGAATGGCGACAATAGATCTGCAGCTACCATATTTACAAACGGTACTTACGGTATAAATTTAAGAATGGATATATGGATTTACATATAAAACTAAATACATAAATTTAGAAATAAAGAATAAATAAAAAGACCCAATTTTAAATAATAACAAAGATATCACAATCGCAATTTCTTATATGTATTTAATATCCTCCGTCTATCCCCATTTTTTACTCAAAATAAATATTAGAAGCAATGGAGATTTTATAAAAATACACTCTGAAGCACCAATTTTTTTTTAGAGACAATATAATTACTGTCAAGTTTTCTTTCTTATGTCAAATAGCAATCATTAAGGGGGGCGGAATCTAGAATATATGATATTTAAGCTGAAAATAAAACTATGTAAAACATTTTAAAATAACTCTAGCGTCAGCTCTACATGTTCAAAAAATTTCAGGTTTACTGTGTTATTTGTTGTTATTTAATATTATTATTACACGAGATTCGTGCAAATGTAGAACTGGCCTCATAAAAAGTGAAAATAACTTAGAAAGACAGATGGGGGAAATATTCTGTATTAAACCTTTAGATATATTTATACAAAAACCAAAAAACTCGAAATCATCCATAAGTATTAAATATAAAATGTATGTGTAATGCGTTTATTTAATTAGTAATAGCGTGTCTGGGACGAGTATTTCAAAGAAGCAAAGATTTAATTTCCCCCAGCTACTTCTTATCAGAATTTAATCAAATAAGAACGAAATTAGAAACAGATCTGAAAGACAATTTAGTATCCCCGAGTACTTTTTTAAAAAATTTACAAACATAAGTAAAAAAAAAATTTAATTCGGCTTTTATTTAAAGGTGGAGTAAAAGATATCCAATTTTTTTTAATGTAAAATAATATATAATTTATAAAAGCTTGAGGCGCTCAACTAAGATACTTGGATAATTATCGATAAATTGGGTACGATAGCTACTCTTATATATGAAATCAAAAAAAAGTATTAACATTTCAAGATTTTATAAATTATTTATTATTTTTCATTTCGAAAAATTATTTTTATATCTTTTAGCCCACCTTTAAATAAGAACTTGATTTTAAAAAAAATTTACTTCTATTTATTTAATTCTTTTTAGTTTGTAAACTTAAGACTAAACAGCAACTCCATGAGGTATACATGTATGCGAAATTTCAGTTCGATCAGGAGATAGAAAATTGCATTAAAATTCGAGTATTAAGGGCAAGGAACGGTCTCCCCACCCCTAAGTTTGTCATTTCTTGAGCATACCATGATATTGTCTTCGAATTTATACGTGTATGCAAACTTTCATCTCGATCGGGTGAGAGGAAGTGAATTAAAATTTAAGTACTACTCGTAAGTGCAAAGCTCCCTCGTAATCCATCGCTGCTTGAGAACACCGAAGTAATACATTATCATTGGAGTTATACATGTATGCAAAATTTCAACTCGATCGGGTGACAGGAAGTGGGTTAAAATTCTAGTACAAATTTTGAACTGGAAAGACATACATATGAACATAGCAGCTTAAATAAAAGCCTTTAATAACTAAGAGATGGAAAAACGGTAGAAAAATAAAATATTTTGCTAACAATACCTGAGAGAAATTTCCAAAACTCTTCTCTTGTTTTATTTTACATTGTAAATCAATCTCCTTTCAATATACATACATCACTGTCATTTAACAGAATGGATATCGTTTGTCATTTTAGATATAAATTAGTATTTTTTCACCTGCCAGAATAAAAACAGATCCAGGAGAATAAAAAATAAAGTTTTCAGTTCCATTGTGTGTGTATTCTATTCATTCAATAACACGCACTTCCTTATATTATTATTACGTATTCCAACAAAGCTTCCGTTTTGATACAAGCATGATATTAAAATATATTATTTTGTCTGCTTCTCTACAGAAAATTCAAAAGTTGTCAGTCATCTTACGTCAGATATGTTGTAAATCTTGATTTTATAACTATAATATGTGTATAATTTACGTTTTTCGATTCAGAAATGTATTTGTCATTCAATAAAACTTCTCGGTTTTTGTTTCGTTTTTCAACGATATATATTGTATTAGTTAAATTACTTTTATTAAACCTGCATTATTCAATCATATTGATGTACATAAGTTTCAATTCGTGCTTTTATATTTAATGTACTCGTATTCAACTCGAATTCAAAATCTGCGTAAATATTGTTGGCGCGTGGGTTTAAAAGAAATGACGTCGAAAATGATTCAGTTGCAGCTTATAAAAGAAAAAGAGGTAATAGAAAGAAATTAATACAAAACTTGAAGAACCAAATTTTTAATAACATTTTTTCATAACTGCTAAAGAATGAGCATTTTTAGAATGAACTTATAACAGAAATCAGTTGCGAAAATGGAATTTTATAACAGGGTCTCTCGACTTACGATGGAGTTCCGACTAATAGGTAGGATTTACATTTTCCAAGAATCTTTCCATTAATAAGTACATAAAACAGTTCATAAAAGTTATAAAAGTGTACATAAAACACAAATATTCATTCTATGTACACAAATATTCATTCATTCTTTATAATTATTGTCCATAATGGGGAAAATACATAATATAGAGTTCCTTTTTAAGGTTTTTTTTCCACTGGGTAAACAAAAGCACAATTCGAAGTTACATGATGTAAAGACGGTAAATAACAAACGAACCATCAAGACCAGACATTTTGCGCCTTAAATAGAGGTGTTTCTTCTTCAGAGAGTACATATTAAAAATATAATTTAATTAGAAATTTAGATTGCATCACGATTTGAATAAATGGTATATAAATAAGTAACACAAAGTCACATGTATTGATTTCAATCTGAAGTTGATGAAAAAAGAAAATTCTTAATTAAAAAAAGTATAATTATTGCAAAAATGATTAAAATGAAATTTTGCGCTTATAGAAATTTAATGAAAATCATCCGTTACACAGATTTTTGTAAAGTCTGTACATTGAAAGTATTTTTTTCCACGTGGATAATAAAGTCACTGATTATTTTAAGTCCTTCACTGTCACCAACAGTAATGAATTTTTTTTTTTAATTTGGAGGTGCATTTTAAGGCATCTGTATAGTTCTTTTTATGGCACACTTTTCGTCTAGCTCTTCTTCCTCCTCACTGCTTTCCAAGCTATTTTTTGTTAAAAATCCCATCTTCAATTACAGTTGAAATAAAAGATTTTGTCGTCATTGGTGACTCCAGTACACATGTTTTCATCGATTTCTAAATATTCTTGCGTTTTATCAATCACTGTCACTGATTTAACAAGTTCAACGAATTCATTTACATTAGTAATATTTTCACTGGGGGCACTCAAAACTGGAATTTTAAAGCTTGCTTTTTCTTAAAAACCCTGCTTCCCATAGGTCCCTGTCATGGACTTTCTTACAACTTGCTAATCACTCCTAATGAAAATTGTAGCAAGAATAACTTGATTTTAAATTCTATGAATGGGAAATATTTTAATTACAATTTTTTATATTTTTTCACTATGTATTGTTCCCCGTTTCCTGACTGAAAAGCAATTTTGAAATAAGAAGAATTAACTTTTCATTTAATTGTTCCCTTGTCTCAAAACTATCTTTCATTGAGAAAAATCTTGCCTTTGAAACCTCAAAAGATTACTAACAAAGAGTATTTCCATTTTTATTTATTTCTCTGCCTCTATCTTTGAAATTTTTTCGGCGTCCTTTAATAAGAGGTAAGTACATTGTTCCTATATTGAAAGGGACCGAAACCAACAGAATTGCCTGCCTCTTAAATAGAGATGTCTCTCATAGGAGATACTACTGTATATCCTTATGTAAAAAATGTTTATGTGAAAAAAGCGTAGTAAAAAATAAGTCTTTAATCTTCGCAGTACTTCGCAGTACGCAATTTTTGTGCTGAAGTAGATGGTTTCTTGAGGAATGTGGTGAAATCTGTTTGATTTGTTTCTTTTTTCAACATATTTCCAAAATAACAATGCATAACATTTTGATGTAGTTATCTTTCTTCATTTACTATTCTTTTTTTAATTTTCAGGGGTCGTTTGTGAGATTGCTTTTAAGTCGCATGGGTTTAAGTAGAGGAGAATGTGTACATGATCAGTAAAGCTACGAAGCATTCTTCCTTTCAAAAAATGGTAAAGCTTTCGTTCATGAAAAAAACACAATGTAAGACAAAATATAAAGATTCTTTTTACATGAACTTTAAATGGTTCCTTAAAGTTGCATGCTCTTATCAAAAATAAGGATAGATAATGTTGGGCGATGTTCGTCGCTACGGATAAGTTGCCAGTATTAACTCATTTATCGCTCTTGGCAAAGTCACTAGATCTTTTTTGACATAAGTTAAATCAATGTGTATTTTTAGAATTCAACGTCGTAGCTTATTATACAGAATTTGGTTACTTTTAATAGTATTTGGAATTTTCATAACACAAATTTTTCACTTTCATAGGTCAGTCATTTACTAGTTTTCTCTTTCACACAATAAATACAAGGAGGAACTGTATAACTCTTTAATAGTTCACAAGACACATAATCATGGTGCCTTCACAGATGGTTTTTTTCCATTTCACTCAAAAACACGACGAGAGCTCACCACTCTTCATGATGGTTACACTAAGAATGTACAGTTAAGTTCTTTCTGTATAGGTGGCGCGGTGATCGAACATACAAGCATTAACAGTATTTTTATGGTATTCTTGTTCTACGTCATAATTTTTCTTACTCTTCAGTTGTAGCGTTCTAAATATACATCCATTCTGATTCTAGAAAATAATTGATTAATGATTGAGTCTCTCCATAGAATACTTCCTGATTGAGTCTCGATTTATTTACTTCAAGCTTATTATTGTTATTATTAATTGTCATTATTGTGATAAATTATTTAAAAAGGCACGAGGATTATCGAACTAATTTATAGAAATAAGTGACATATGACATTATTTTCCCAGCATCGAAAATCATTTCAATGAGTACACCTTGTAACGTCTGCCCTTCATTACTCGATTTTTGCACTATGTCGGTTCTTGAGTAAGAGTTGTTTTGTGAATTTCGGTTTTAATTGCATATGCAAACTGTTGAATAAATAAGCTCCTAGCAGTATGATTATATTGCACTTAACTAGCTATCAGCCGAACAAGATTGCAATAAATTCTACCTGAGGTGATCGCTAGTGGTCTGTAACTAGTAGTTCTTATGAGTGCGATGCTCAATGTGCAACACAGTTCCTCAAAGACTTCTGAAAGGAATTGAGATTGGGAATATCATTAACTACCTTATAGTTCACTCGTTCTTAATTCAACAATTCTCACCAACAATAACTACGTAGATTAATATTTTGAGTTGAACTTACTTCAATGCCCAAAACTAATTGATGAATTTAAATCCGATTTTTTCAATTGTCTGTCAGCAAACCGTTATCCTCTATCTCCCTTCTTTTTCTATTAATTCTATTTCATATATGTATCATTATCTCCATATTACTTCATTTCACTTCTAATTAATCTAATAACGTTTCATTTATAGGTTGGGAAGTAATTGCAATTTTATGCAATTAAAATTGATAAAAGTCTCCGAGGTTAATGAAGAGAAAATCACGAATAGCCTAACGTGCCAATTTTGGTGAAGAATAAACTCATCTGATCTTATTATAGAAATCAAATCAGTGATAGGTTTAATAGAAAGTGCCATAGTTCAAATACTTAACATACAACTTACGCAATGCGTCAAATAGGAAAAGATTATGTTCGTCTGAATGTAATATGGGTATTTTTTTTTTTTTTCCTTTTTTTTTTTTTTTTTTTTTTTTTTTTTTTTTTTTTGAAAAGTGAATCAAGTTATGAAAATATGTGAATCCCAAGTGTCATACTAATTAAGCTTAGATTCGAAGACCGAATTTCTAATAATAAGGTGTCCCTGTTAGAAAGGAATTGACACAATCCCTTTTTGGAGATTTGTTTTCGGAAATGTGTTTACCTACACCTTTTACTGAACGAAGTGATCACTTCAACAGAACAAAAAAGGAGAAAGGAGCTCAGTTAATTACCACTCATTAGATACTCAGAAATATCGAACTTTCTTCCTCCCCTTTCACATGCCACAACAAGAAAATAAGAAAAAACATATCACATCATTTAGTTCAAATTTGAATTATTTTGATATAAGAGTTTTGATAGTTTAAGAAGCACAGTTTTACTCTAGAAAAAGAATAAAAATGCTATTTTTATTATTTTTCAGTAATCATTGGTAGCTGTAAACTTATCTAAGGGGGGGGGGGGATGGAGATGATATTTTTTAAATAGTGTGGATATCTTTGATTGTAAGAAATATTCTTATTTAAAATCTTGAGAGCTACTGAAATGTTCCTCAATTATAATCATCCAATTCTGAAAAGTAGTAAATGGGATTAATTTTTAGAGGAAAAAATCAAATTCTGTGTAACAAAACTTATTAAAGAAAAACGAGAAATGTTTTAAACGAAAAAAAAATGTTGTTTGATTTATTTAATTTTTTTGTCATTGCTTTAATTAATAACGCTTCATTTCTTTGCCTAGGACAAATTTAAATTAACTATAAAATTGTTAAAAGATTGTGAGAAGAATGCCTTTGCATCTTTCAAATAATTCAACGAACTTTTGGAATAATGTTGCATATCAATAGTTGAAAAATGGAAAATTTATCTTACAAGGAACTTAAAATTTTACATTTTCTTAAATAGTGTAGAAATATTTAATTTTTTAAAGTTAAATTTATATTTTTTTACAACAACACGTAAGTCTAAAAATTAAGTATAAAAGAATAAGTGATGAAAAACGTTTTACATTTGTTATTAATTATGTCTGAAATTTTGCACTCACTCACATAAATATTCTTTAAATACTTATAAAATTAATTTTTACCTTCAAATATATTAGTTTTATTTAAAATAATTTTAAAATATTTCTGATAACATATTATAGATGGCAGCACAATAGGGTTTATGCATTACATTTCCTTGCTAAAATTAAAGAATAGTTGTTAGACTGCTCTGTAAAAGCCAACAAATTAGAATTGTTTCTCTCTTTGTCAAAATTTTCTTTCTTCATTCATTCTTTCAGTCCTTATTTTTGATTTCAGTATGGATTGTGTCAAAACAAAGTACAAAAGAAAGAACTATTATTTAAACGTTCCACAAGAAGGTGTCACTACATCAGCCAAAAGACTATTAAAAAATCGGTATAAGATAATTAGAGAGATTATTTGCAAATTTGTAGTTTGTTCTCATTACCTTTAAAAGAAAGACTTTACATTCAGAAACCATTGTTCACAAACAATTATAAGAAATTTTACTAAGATATATGTTTGCTGCAATAAGAATGCAATTTGGAAAAGTGTTTTAAATATTTGAATATGTATTTTTGAAACTAAGTGTATTATATTTCATTCGTGAAAGTAAGATATATTATAATTAAATATTTATGGTTGAAAATTTTAAAACTAAACTAGGAGTTTCCTCCAAGCGTTTTTTAATTCACTTAAATATTAATAGGACAGATAATTTGTTCAGTGACAAAAGTAAAATAAATAATATATAGTTTATTAATTCTGAATAAGTTCTAAATACTAGTGACAAATAATGCAAAATAATTGTGAAGCTTCATGAAAATTTATTTTTGAAGTGAATTATAACAAGTACTTGTAATTTCTAAAATCAATAATTAATAATTAATAAACTTGATATAAACTGTCCCATTTAAAGGAAAATATAAATTCTCCTTCTTCAGTAATTAGTTTATTTCAGTTGCATTTTATTAAATAAAAATGGTAATATAAAATATTTCAAAAATTGTAACATTTTTTGGTGTTTCAGAATTATTTATATTGTGATTTTTATTATCAAGTGACTTATTTTATAATTACTGTTAGATTGAAAAATTAATAATTTTATTAAACTGGTTTCATAAGTTTAAGTACTCCATTCTATTGTGATAAGATATAAAGAATTTTGAAGGAAAATTATTACTTAAAAATTACATTTTTATAAAGTTTTTACACTTTATTTTTCCATTTCCTTCTCTTTTTCAATTCAAAAAATTAAATATAAAACAGTAGATGGCAGCACGATCGTGTTTTAAATGCACGAGTTGTAAAATTGGTTTAAATTTATGTGGGCAACGAAAAACAGGGTCTATAATTTTTAAAGCGAAATCTACAAGAAAAGAACAGAAGATTAAAAAAATAAAAAAAAATTTTTAAAGAAAAAAAAATAACGCATCTTTCCAACATAATATGAAATTTTATTCGTAAATGATTTCTTTCAAAATGTACGTAAAATGAATGTTAGTAATTCGAGATTTGACAAAAGGTTTTACTATTTCCTTTCATAATTCTGAACAAATACCGATATTCATACTTTCAAATTCGCTAATAATTTAGCGTGAAATTTTTCAAATATTTTCAAAACTTTCTAGCAAATATTTGCAAAATTCAGGCAAGTAATCTGCACGAAATTTGCCTTTCAATCTGACTGTACATAAAAGAAAGTTGATAGTGCTGTAGGAGAAAATTTGAAAAATAAACTATGTTTTTCCCCCTTTTATTATACTAAATATTAATTGGGTATTGAACTTGTGATATTTTTTTATTTGTATTAACAAAGCTGTATAAATAACCTTTAGCTTCGTAATAATGATTATTTCTTAATAACTGAAGACGAATAATGTAAAATATAGAAAATTTCTACTTCATGTGAATTTCAAGTAATACTAGAAATTTCTAAAAACAATGAAACATTTTTAAATGGGATGTAGTTACTTTCTTATGTAAAAGATCGTGACTGTGATTGCTTAGTGGTCATGGTCGCGAGGTCGCAGACAGCGGTTTTCATTGAGTCGTATGACACAAAAGACCAAATATATATATGATGACACAAAAGATGACACAAAATGATGACACATATGATATATATGATGACACATATGATGACACAAAAGACCCGCCGCGTAGCCGGGGCTGATGCACGTCATATCTATCGAGGCTCAAAGTTCTTCCGTTAGCGTGGTGTGGAAGTTAAGAGAGGGAGGTACCAGCTCAAGTATCGCTCTCCGTCACTTGACCAAGGTTCAAAATTACGAGATCTGTCGCCAGTAATCCTCATACTGCTTCTAGTGCGACGTTAATAAAATCAAACCATGTAAAGTATAGTATGATACAGCCCGTTCTTCCTAAGGAGTTATCTTTAGCTAAAAAGATATTAAAATTTCTCAAATACAAAGTTAAGAAAAAGAAGGGGAAAAAAACATTTTGAAAATGGAGAGTCTGAAGGAATATTTCTCTCCTTGTATTTTTATGTTCATCAATTTAAATTATAATTAAATAGTACTGTACATAAAATTACATTCATTTATGTATAAAAGGTTTACACTATACACCTTTTCCCTTGCATTTTAAAATAAGAT
>BMAW01026432.1:0-10490 GCA_019974015.1 Nephila pilipes
GACTTTATTGTAAACGAGTATCTTAAGAATTCGTTATTCAAAGAGCGCAATTTCGTTTTAGAATACACTTCAGATTTTGTGGATTTATCAAGCTATTCCGAAAAGATTCTGAGCCAGTTTCACAAATTAATTTTATTTAGTTAATCACTTATGTTTCTTCAATACTCGTAAGTCGTACATGTTTTCTTTTATGATTTTTACTAGTATTGACAAAAAGTTTTTAATGAGTTCCTCTCGATTTTTAATTAATTTTAAGAGTAAATGGAAAGTAAAATATCTCAGAAAACATTTACACAAATTTCTATTTTAATATGAATAAAAGAACTTTTTTAAAAATTATTAAAACTATTTTAAGATTTAATAGTTATATACATTTCATGCAAAATATTTAATCCTAATTTTTTTTGTTTAGTTCGATAACAAAGATTAATGTTAATTTTTGCTTTTTTGACATTGATAATATTTTTTTTGTTTTTATATCAATAAATTTTTTTTGTACAAGAAATATATATATATTTACCAGAAATTTAAAATAAATCTTTAAAAAGAATTTTCCAAAAACAAGTTTCCAGAAGCAATTAGGGCAGTTTTTAAAACTGAGAAGAAGATATGCTTAATGTCACATTAATAATTTGAGCATCTATTACGTTGTATTAAAATAATATACTTAGCATTTCTTCTCAGAAATATTTGTTGCTGAGAGTAACATTTTTAAGATAACAATTTCATATAAACATAATCTTTAGAGTATATATATCCTCTTTCTGCTGTTACTTTTGAAATATGATTTATACACCACACGAGTAAGAATTGAATATTTTCTTTCATATCAAATGAAATTACTTCCTTAGACCTTACGGGAGAGATATTCCTGGAGTTAGGTATTTCAAAACTTTCTTGTTTGACTAAAATAACTGAAGTTTTCAAATTAATAAGACTTTTGCGAAGTACTAAATTTTGAAGTAAATTTCATGATCTGATAGATAATAAATAATAACATAAATAATAATAAATTCGAGTGTATTTGTGTCCTTTTTAACATTTTATTACATCAGTAATGATCAAAAGCAAGCAATAATAAAAAAAATATTTGGCTAAAGTAAATAAAACAAGATAATGAATTACGAATGTCACAGAATCAGACTATAAGCAAGCTTGAAACAAAATATATTCAAGTCCCTTCTTACAAATTATATCATAGTATGGTAAAAACCGTTATAAAAACTCTTATGAAAGTAAGATCATATATTATCTCTGTGAGCAATAAGGGACCTAACGTTGGTGATTAAACCACACCGGGCGCAGGTGTCCTAAGATAGAAAATCTTCTCACTTTTCCAGTCAAGCGAGATAACTAATTAATAGTTAGTGATTCCGTATTGTTTTTACACCATCAGCTTTACTCTTGTCTATTCATTAGAAAGTAATTAATCCCATATTTAATTTTAGAATCAATAACATGGATTCTGACTGATGTGATTAAATTTCATTGAAACTGACTAGCTATAATCTTTTCATAATAATATTTAGAGAGCAGAAAAGAATTAACAACATTTCTGCTTTTCAGATAATTGTAGTTACTAGGAATTGTTTTAATTCCAAATTAAATAAAAGTTCGCTTTAATTAAATGCATCGTAAAAGTGTCCATGAATTTAACATTTTAAGGGGCACAGAAATTAAAAATTAATTATATGACAACAACTTATTGATCTATTTAAATTACCATACACCTTTATTATTAGCAAATACATGAGAAATGCATATAAAAAGAAAATATTTTCTGTAATGCATTATTTCTGGAATCGGAGAATTTTTATTATGAAAAGAGCTTTAAATTTTTTTATGATTACTCAATGATTAATCAAAGTTAATATATTTTAAAAAATAATTTTATCTGATTTAAAATTTGAATAATTTTGACACAAAATTATACACTTGAAATCATAGTTTTAGTTTCTATGGAATTAAAATAGATTCAGAAATTCAGAAACATTTATAATAATGAAACAAACCTAGTATAATAAAAAAATATATAAATGGATTATAAAATAAATGAATAGAGTTTGTGTACAACACATTTCTTAGCAGGTAAAATGCATATAAATTATTAGCTTAAAAAATATATTTTAAGTGTTTATTAATGATTATAGATTATTTTTAAGCTTATGTTTATCTACCTTAGTCTCTTATTGTATATATTTGTTTCTTTTTTTCATTTTTCTTTTTGAATTTCAATACATTTTTAAAATTTTTACTTTTATTCATCTATTCTATTAATTATAATGTAATTGCTGAAGTTGAATCCATGGTTGGATCCATGAAAGACATTTCTGCTCCCCATATATGGGACATTATTTAAATTACATTATCAGATTTTTGTTTCACATTGATTCAATTCTTTTCACTTAAAATTTGCTATGAATTTTGGATGGCTTTGTATTTAGTTTGGTTGCAGTTTTTAAATAATGGTTAATACAATTTCCGACAATAAAGTTCGGTGAAGGAAGTCAGAACGGCCGATCTGGCAACACTGGTGAAACAAAACTCTGAACCTGGGTAGCAACAGGTGTTGACTATCTGCCCCTATTGTCTAGTTGATCTATCCCCTATTGTCTAGTTGATCTATCCCCTATTGTCTAGTTGATCTATCCCCTATTGTTTAGTTGATCTAGTTAGTCTATCTATTGTTTAGTTGAGCATCCTTTGTGTTCCGTGTAAGACTTGTTTTACAAAGTGCTTGTTTTATGCGTTGGCTCTTAACTGAGAACAGGAAAATGAGCGAACGTAAGATCAATTTAAAGTTTTGGTTTAAGCTTGACAAGACACCGAAAGAAACTCATGCGATGCTGGTACGTGTTTAAGAAGTTCAAGCACTGTCCATGAAGTGTGTGATAAAGTGGTTCTCCCGTTTCCGAGAAGGTCGGAAAAGTGTTTCTGACAACCCCGTTAGTGAAAGACCCGCGACCTCCGTCAGTGACGAAAACATTGAGAATGTGAGGAAATTACTCTCGAAAGATCGTATATTAACTGTGCGCATGATAGCTGATGAACCGCAGATTAACCGTGAACCCTTTCGACAAATCGTTAGCCAGAATTTAGGGATGAGAAAAGTGCCACATCACTTGACTGAAGATCAGAAGCAGGCACATTTAGAGGCTTTACAGGATTTTGTCGAATCGGTGGATGCGACACCGAATTTCTTGAACTGTGTTGTCACTGAGAATGAGTCCTAGTGTCTCAGGTATGATCCTGAAATGAAACGGCAAAGCATGGGATGGCGTTCTCCTGCATCACTTCGTCGGAAAAAGGTCAGAGCAGAGTACGACCCAGTACGCACAACAAGGTTCATGGTTTTTTGTTCTCGACAATACTCGCCTTCACACAGCCAATATCGTCACACAGTTCTTGGTAAAAAAAAAGGGGGGTGGGTGGGTGCAAATTGAACATCCAGCATACTAGCTAGATCTCAATCCTCCAGACCTCTTCCTATTCCCACGACTCAAACTCGCTTTGAATGGAAAGAGATTTGACGAAATTCCTGACATCCAGCGAAACGTGACGTGGCTTTTGAACTCCATTGCAAAAGAAGACTTCTTGCAAAGCTTCCAGGACATTTATAGCAGATCTTAGGGGTGCATAGTTATGGGAGGTGACTATTTCGAAGGACAGTAAGGTAACTTTCACTAATATTTCATCTACGTTAATGTTATAGGACTATTCACCGAACTTTATAGTCAAAGGTTGTATAAATGTTTTGAATAAGAGTTATAATATATAATTTGTATTTCAGTAGTTTTATTACTTATTTTCATTGTAAATATTTTGCATGTTTTGAATAATATTTCAGTAATATAACAAAAAAATTGAAACAACTAACTGAAAGTAATAAAGAAGTAAAAAATAAAATAAGAATTTTAAGAAAACCCTCTAGAACAAAAAGAAAAAAAAAATGCATTACAAAGCAAGTAAGAAAACGATCAACCACTTGAAATAAATATAGAAAGAAGATAAAATTTAAATCATGAATAAATACAAAACAAGGCATGAAAAACAATTAAAACAAAGGAAAGAAAAACCACGAAGAAAATGAAATGTAGTTTTATAAATTCTGGTTTAGTTTAGTTTTATAAACGTCGTACTAGAAGCAACACGAGGGTTATTGGCGATGGACCACATAATTTTGAATCTCGGCCAAGTGACGAGGACAACATCAGAGCCCCTCCTCTCCTAACTGAATTCTGAAATAGCTCTGAAATTCTGAACCTGGGTTTTGACGAATTAGCTGGTTAAGTACATGTTTCACACACACACACACACACACACACACACACACACACACACACACACACACACACACACACACACACACACACACACACACACACACATACACACACACACACACACACACACACACACACGCACGCACGCACACACACACACACACACACACACACAGTTCCGAAAATTCCAACAGAAAAATACTATACACCATTATGAAATTCCTTAAATTCAAAAACAACAAAAATGAATAAAGAAATAAAAGGAAAATATCACAAAAAGGAAAAAAAAAATTAAGAAGAAAAACGAAATTAATTAAAAAGACATTATTAAAAAAGAAATTACCTTCTTTAATTCTTTTAGTTAGTTGTTGCGTTTATATACTACTGGCATCAAATTTGCTACACAAGAAGGAAATGTAAATAACAAAATTAATTGTCAAGAAATGATTTAAGAATGAATTAATGATGATTAAGAATGATTAATTAAGTGATTTAATTGTCAAGAAATTTGGAAGGGTAGATCCTAGCAATAACAGCTCTTATACCTGGGAATTGAGTCAAATAGATATTGGATAACATGTATAGATACAGTTTCAACACGATGCCACAGTTCATGGACTGTAGAGACTGGCTTATGGGAACGATCCAGTCTCTCGGCATCCATTGACCAGACGTTTCCTATGGGTGCGAGATTTAGAGAATATACTGGCCAGGACAGCAACCGAACATTTACTGTATCAAAGAAGATCCGTACAAAACAGGCAACATGATTTTTTCATTATAACTAATATATATTCTTGTGGAACATAATTTTTAGATATTGATTTAAAAATTGAGAGAAATATGATTATTAAATATATATATATAGCAAGAGAGTAACTATTGTTTCTCTATTAACGATTAATAAAGTTTCTTTCTATGATAGCAATTTAAGCTTATATATAGATAGAAACATTTTACATAACTTTTTACATAGAAATTTTAAATTATTTAATATGCCTTTAAATATTCAAACAATTTAAATAATTTCTCTCTTACTAGTGCTAATCTTATTATCTTTTTTTTTTTCTTAAAAAAGAAACTTTAAACATAAAAATTATAAAATTGGTTAATTGTACATTTTCTTTATTGGTGATTATTTATATGATTATAATTTTTTAATAATACTTTAATTTTTCTATTGATTAAATTAAAATTTAATTCTAATTTTCTAAAATTATTATTTATATTTATTCATTATTATTTTTTAAATTTTGTGTACTTATTTCTTATTTTTTCATTATTTAAATAATATTCTTCTAAATGTATTTTTTTCTATTTAGTTACGAATTAGTTTGCTAGATGGTATTGCTTTATATTGATTTTTTTACAATTTTAAATTTTGTATTTAATTATTTTTGTCTTATACGATTTCTTTTTAAACAATTTTGATTTTGTTGGTTTTTATTCTATTTTTTTAATAATTTTTTGAGTTTTTGTTCTTTAATAGTAATTTTTAATTTCAATATTCTTTGTAAATTGTGCGGACCTTTGACGACTTAATGGTTCATTCTAGAGTTAAGTGTTGGAATTTTGGTAACGATTAAAACGTGGTATTTTACATGGGAAGGGAGTATGGTATTGCGGTCTGCAAGGCAATTTTCCTAATTTTGAATGCTTTTTCAAGTTTTTGTATGACTTGAAATATAACATTTACGAGTTCTTTATAAATGAGTAAATCTTCATTCTAAATTTAAATTGTTCCTGATAAAAAAAAAATCTAAATTTATGTTCCTTTTTTTACAGAATGTTTGTAGTGGTGCGTTGTAACTGAAAAATTTAATCTTTTTGTCTCATAATTAAATAACTTTTTCGTTTTAATTATTTTAGTTTCTCGTTCTTAAAGATTTATTTTTGCATCTTATGTGTTTTTCTTTTTTATTTCAATTTTCAGGATTTGACTTTCAGATTTTGTTTTCAATGTTTTTGGTTTTATAACCATTTTTAATACTATATTTTGTTAATAAGGATAGATTGGCCAATAATT
This sequence comes from Nephila pilipes, assembly GCA_019974015.1. Taxonomy (NCBI): domain Eukaryota; kingdom Metazoa; phylum Arthropoda; class Arachnida; order Araneae; family Nephilidae; genus Nephila; species Nephila pilipes. The sequence goes on from BMAW01026432.1 coordinate 6,310, forward strand.
CTAGAATAATACAGATAAACAGTTCACACACTTTTACAGCATTAAATATTTTATTTCTAATTCTTATGTTTTTTCAAAAAAAATTTGCTTTTATAAATTTTTTTCTATTTATACATGTTTTTTTGGTATAACTGATTTTGGCTTATTTTTTAACCTGCATATATATATATATATATATATATATATATATATATATATATATATATATATATATTGGAGTCAATATTTTTTCCAGATGAAATAATGGATTATGGTCTTAAAATTATGGATTAAAGTCTATAAAGTCTTCCTTGGAGTCTGATAATTAGTTTTAGATATTTTGTAGAAACCATTAATTGTAGGACATATTTAACACTTTATTGCATTACAGTCCTTTAAGCAACTTTTTCTTTATTATTATTTTTTTTACATTAAAACTTTTGTAATTTTAGTTTATTTTTAATACAATATGAGAAATTTTTTAATCAATGCTGTTAATTCAAAAATAAAACAGGTTGGTATTACTAATATATTTCTATTTTCAAACACTATGCTATTGTCAGAATTTAATTATACATATTTTAGAGAACAGTTGGTTGATGTAGCGAAATTTTGAATCACAATTTACCTAATATTTTTTGATGTATTAGAGACTGAAGAAAATTGCAATATATAAAGATGTTTGTTTGATAGGGACTATTGATTTTAATTTACTTTTACAAACGAAAAATAAAATACATTATACATCATATTGAACATTTTAAAGTGTAATTAAAAAAGTAAATATTTTTCCTTACAGTAATTTTTTCATTTGTATTTGATGTAATAGAAATACGTTGATTTGAAGAATTCCTAAGAAATGGAAGGAAAATGATCTATCAAGCATGTCTTAAAATTAAGATTTCCTCACGGTCTTTAGGAAAAATAGAAAATTTATAGTAATTTTTTTTTCTAAGGAGCTTTTGATTGAAATTTACAATGGAATTATTTACTACCTTTGTATAATGGAATTAGTTTGTTTTTAGGCGTTCATCGTCAAATGTTTTTGTATGAGATGTTCATTATTTTTAGTTCGTATTAACTATCTGAATGGTCTTACAATGAGAAATATTTCATGACTTATGCTGAAATGAAAGTATTTCCAAAGATCTTTAAATGGCGTATTTTACTCATATCTTCACTTGAAGCTTTATGAAATACATTGAGTTATGTATACATTTTCTCATGAATTTAGAGCATTTGCACATATATTTGAATTCATCAATGAATTACCAGGTCAAACCTTTACACAGTCTCTGCTCTAAATGTTCCTTTGACCGAATGTCGGCATATTATGTTCCTATATCTTCTCAAGTTAGGATACAGTGATGTAATAGTTTACTGGAACTCAATATAGGCATACAAGGAACACCGATGTCTATTAATTTCCCTTTGTGTATTGGATGCATAACTTTAACCTTTCAAGATACGATTTCAGTAATACGAATAATATAATGTACTATAAAGGCTTCTTGGAATAAAGGCACATTAACGCAATCCTCGCTTAGTGAAATTAAACGTAAGTATTCTATTTTTACTATTGAATTGGAAAAATCTACAAATGTTTTGTTAAATGTTGATACTTATTTGAAGAATTAAAAAAATTACATATATTTCAGAATAATTGAGTCACAAATAATTATTCTAAGACAGTATTCCCTCTACAATCCAGCTCTTCACGGTTCCGGTCCTACCAGAAATCACGTATTTATTCAAAGGTAGACAAGATATAGACGCAAGGTATAGACGCTTTTTTAGAACTTTCATTTCAATGGAGTAATGTAGGTAGTCAAAATACCAAAGGAAAAAGAATGCAGGTTTAGTTATTTCGTGTGTTGGACACTTCGTGTTTATTGTATTAAATTTCATACAATAATTTCATAGCTTTTGACGTTTTAAAAGCGTTGCAATTAGTGAGTTTCTTGTAATATGGTGTTTAAGATAATTAGACAACACTTAATTCTCTATGTGTCCAATCACCCAGAGAGCACTGTAATAATAAATAAATAAATAAATTTTTTATTCCTGGGGAGAAATTAGTTAATATAAGGAATGTATAGGAAACTAACTATAACTAATTATGTGAATATGAAGAAATGCCTTTGTAGCAACAATTTGTTATTTGAGAAAGAACTAGTTACTTGATTATATCAATTTTCGAAGAAAAAAATTAAATGTTGACCGATTCGAAAGAAACTAACAATATTGCCCTTTTTGCAGTGCTATGAATTAATAAATATTTTGTAACAATATGTGTTGTACATTTTTATGTGGATTAATATTTATTTCATTTTTTCAAAACTATTCTCAGACATATAGAAAACACAATTAAATTTTTTTGATTAAGTGAGTTTGTTTTTCTTACAAGAATGTAATTTAACTATACCATTTTTTTTACCGTAGGTTTTAATAAGTTAATTTAAGATTCTTAGCTATATTTTCGTAGACATTACATGAACTTATATTTAACGATAGTCCAATATTTATTTTTTTAACTAAATAATAATCTGAAAATAAGATGATTGATGATGAGAAGCTTAACTTCGAAAAGAAAAAATTTAGTATGAATTGTGTAAACAAGGTCTGAAAAAGTATTTATAACTGTGAATAGGAATACTATAAAAATAAAACTATTCGACACTAAGTATGCTTTTAGGAAAAATACCTTTGGATGAGTAATTATAAACAGTGTTGCTTAATAAAGATGTATGTAAAGTATTGTTGGGGAAGAATAAATGTTAAAAGGGAAAAGTGTTATTTCTGCTTATACATCAGTAATTTAATAAGAGTAACATGGTAAAAGAATCTACGCTACTTAGCTGGTAATTTAATTAACAAAAAATAAAAAAAGGGTTCTGTACAAACTTATTGTGAGAAGAAAGAATGTAACAAATTGAACGTATGAGAAATTACTGAGCCATAAAAATGTTTTTATTAATTTTTGATGATTTTTAGCGAAACATTATGGGCTTTTTGGACTTAGTCTGACTAGAGATAGCACTGTGAGAGGTTTGAAAATATTAAATTTCATCTTAAAATTTATTTCACTCATTTTGAAATACGAATTACAATTTTAAGGAATTTAATCGACGTAGATTTGGGACATCACAAGAATGTACGCAAGAAATTTGTGTTTTCAAATAGAAATTCATAAGGATGTATAATTTGCGAATATGTTCTCGAAGGATTTTTCTGTGATAAAAATTGTACGATTTGTAAAATAACCTTTTTGAGTTCTCTTATGCAGTCATTCTCAGCATAACAAAATAGATTTATAACACATAATGAAAAGTAATTTTAATCTGTACATTTTTCAAGAAATTAAATTTCTTATTCCTTAAATTTTCTGTAACTAAATTTGTAATTATTACTTTAAGAAATCTGTAATGAGTATTAATTTTAATTTTCATTATTATTAAAAGGTAACTACATTTAATAAAATATTTTCTATGGAAAAAAAGTAATGGATTTAACCCCTTAATTTTTTAGATTAGATACTAAGCCAACTTTAAAAACACGTTTGAAATCTTCAAAAAAAGTTATTTAGTGCAATTTTTTATGTTAAAACTTTTTGTGGTGATTATTTTCAGTATAATATTTATGAAATTTCAATGAATATTACATTGTTGAATATTTTAAGTTTAAGCCCCACTTTTTAAAAAAAAGAAGTCAAAATCTTTCAGAAAATAAATTGATTAACATTTTTTTATCACAATGATTGAAAATTATTATAACAATTAATTAAAAATAAGCGTTAAAATTTAGTCTAGTATATTTCTTTCCAGAGTTTAAGATTAAAAATTTACTGGTGGAATGACATCTGTAACAAATCAACTATAAGTTAATTTTAAAAAAAATTAGAGGGAGAGAGAGATAAATTGATTTTGTCATACAAATTATATTTTTACAATAGTGGCAATTTTCAGTTTTCTATCATTTTAAGAAAAATTACCCTAAAAATATTAATTTATCAGATTTTGCATAATTTTAGATACATAGTTCATACTTTTTTGTAATCTGTTATTAAAGTATATTTAACACATTAAGGAAGGCTTATTGTATACTTTGTGTATAAAAATATTTTATTGTAGTTTTATTTATCAAATAAAACATTTAAAATTAAATATGTAAAGGATGTGTTAAAGACAACTAAAAATGAAAAG
>BMAW01026446.1:3496-17929 GCA_019974015.1 Nephila pilipes
CAATTTTCTTTTCACTAACCTTGGGATTTATTGCATGAAATATCAATTTCTTCGCAACCAAAATGAAACGTGATTATGCAAATTAGAGGCAGGTAGAAATAAAGTGAAGTGAGACAGATACGACGGTATGTAAGCAAAAAAAAAAAAAGTTAAGTGGATAGAGGACGAGTGGGACTAGAGCTGAGTGTAGGCCTTACAAGCGATAGATGATATCAAGAGCTGTTACGGCAAAGGTTTTGTCAATGAGGTTTTGAGAGTTCAAGAACATCGACAGGAGAGGTTTTGGTAAGAGAGTATTAATTCATTAATAGTCGAATAGGTGAATTAATCCAAGGGGTCACCAAGGAGAGAAAATATTCTCTAGACATTATATTACAAAAGTGATAAATAATTGTGTTAGACTTGATTTGTGTATGCTTGTGTGGGTTATTGTATTTCACTGAGTTATGGCACAAGAGTCGGGTAATGACATAAACGAGTTGAGGCATGCACTCTAGTTACATCACACGGTAAACTGCAGAGACCATACATTCCAGCTCGATCAACAAAATTTATATTTAAAAGTTTTTGAGGCATCCACTGACCCACCTAGTTATGTTAATATCATTAGTTTCCGAGTGTTATGTTAATCTAAAGTTTCCTACTTTTCTTCTTAAAACTAGATTATTGCTTTTAATTGCATGCAGTAAAGTGCATTCGAAATAGTGAAAAGAGGATTGTTTCTGGGATACTCATTTCTTTTTCTGACTTTTGGAAGTATTTTTAAGCATTTATTAAAGATCTGAAAACCCCATTGTTGATTTCATCAACAGAAATTGGTGTTTTTTCCCCAGAAAGGGGAGGCAATTTTTTTTTCTGAGTAAGGGGCAGTTGATCAAAGAAGATTAGGATCACATCAAGGATGATAGATGAAATACAGTGTAAGATGTCAAGGACGAAATCTTTTATACGATAGAAAAAGAAATAAAAAACCAAACAAGATGTAGTGGGAGTTTCCCCGCCTCAATTGGCTTGTAAGAGAGAACTTGTACGTAGTGTACATGTACACAGTGTACATTCGTACTTCGTATGCTACATTCTAAATGTGCTCATAAATCATTGGACATCATTTGAAATTTTAGATAAAATATGCTGATTTAATTACTTCTGTCCAATCTTGATATACTTATTTCAGTCTGATATATTTATTTCAATTAGTTATTGTCGTGATAAAACCTGACGGCACAGAGACTATTAAATTTATTTATGTTGAGTTAATTCTATCATATTTACTAGCCTCCGCTCATAATTTATTTCGGATTAAAGAGAGATTGGTTCGCAGCAAGCTAGAAAAATACGTCAAGATTCATTCCTTAGACTTAGTTACATCTCATCCAACTCGACTCGATAAGATAGTAAAAAATTCATAGGATATATACGTTGCAGATGGAAAAGATATACAAAGTTCGAGAACATCGACCCCATTTTTCTTTAACGTATGAACGACTTAGATATATGGAAGTTCTAATTTCTTTCCGTCTTCTTATTTCTATACGTGTGCCGCAATGAGGTAGGAGATATAAGTAAAGTGAATTTTACTTTCATTGCATGACGAAATATTTAGTGAAAATAACTACAGGTTTGACAGTTTAAATAATGAAAAGGATATGAGGTGCTGTTTTAGTTATTCGTTGATTCTCGTAAGCTATATATATATATATATATATTATTTCTCCAATTATAAAGTTATGAAGCAATCGACTGAATTCTGTGCATTAATAATTACTTCAGTAGCCATGCATTACAACATGGGCTAATCCTTTTTTTTTCTTCGGTAAATATCTAGGATTTCTTTGTGATTTATATTTAAGTTTTCGGCTTCTTCTCATTCAAATGGAGCGGGATAATGCAAATTAAGTAAACTTTGGAAGTGCAGTGAATAGAAATAAGTAAGTAGAAAGAAAGCAACGGAGAATTGAATTGAATATAAGGTTACAGTAATAAGAAAAGTATTAGCGTGATGGGCGCAAAATTCTTTAGTCGTCGATACTGGAATTAGCGAGATTAGGCCTCAGCACTATCGGAGCAATTGAAGGAATTGAAGCATCGTATCTGATAAAGTATAGAAGTTGTTGGTACTCAAAATTTTTGATTTAAATGATGATAGAGTCCTTATTTGAGTATTAATATAAGTTATTTTGGGTATATTTGACTATTTAAATTAATTTGTCTTTGCTTGAACTTAAGTTGAAATTTTGTTTGAAAGAATATTGTGATTAGGTTAAATTTTAAAATGATGCATCAGATAGGATAAAGGATACCGTCATAGAGTTAGGAAATTCCTGTTCATTTGTGGAGTGAAAAAAAAATTCTTTTTGCATATATTTAATAACATGCATTATACAATGTAATATAGGATTTGTCTATACATATTTCAGATTGATGCCTTATGAGATAAGTGGGAACAATTAATTTAATCGAGTCTTCATGTGCACATCTTTGCTTTTCCGGAGCAAAAATGAACTCTTCTTCAATCGGATGATTGAGTCTGAATAAGAAAATGTTGTGTATAGAGTGGGATGACCAAGGACGAATACATAACAATCTTTTGAAACCAGACGAAAAGCTGAACTCGAAGAGATACTTTTAGCAAATGGGTATTTCAAACAAAGTATTAAAAGAAAAGATTCTCGAGGTGTTTAATAGAAAATACATGACGCTGCATCTTGATAAAGTCAAACTACATGCTATTTTGGCGACTAAGCAGAAATTCCCATTGTTAAGTTAGAAAATATTGTCGCATCCACCATACTACCCATACCTAGTACCCTTTGATTATCATTGTTTTCATCCTTATAAAACGTTTTAAAATGAAAGAAATACAAATGAATTTGATGTAGACTGAGTGGAAAACCTTATTTTCTTTCGAAATAGAAGAAAATAGACAAAGTTAACATTTTTTAGGAGAAAATGATCAAAGCATTGCAAAAAAAATTAAAGTATCGATTTTGAATGTACCTATAAAGGTACAGCTTTGTTTCATTTATGCATGATTTTATATAGGCCTAACCTGTTAAGTTGATTTCTTACAGGACTCAAACACATTTTTCATTATACAGAGATCAATCTACTGCCTATTGAACATATGTATAGAACATGTGTATATGTATATGTGTACACAGTCTCGTAGAATTTCAGAAAATATACGAAATCATAAATCATCAAAATGATAACACATGTGTAACATTAATCAAAATCAACATAAATTAATTTATTATGTTTTTGATGTTTCTAAAAGAGAAAATTTATATTTCAAACTAGTTGTTTTTTCTTACTAATCTGAATATCGATTTTTTTCCTTTTTTGCTATGTCTTTCAATACACTTGGAGCCATTTTTCAAATCAGATGATATATTGCATTCTTTTTAATTTGAGTTTTTAACATAGTCTACGTGGATGGTTCAAAAATTACCTGTGTTGAGAAAAAGGGAATGGGGTTACTCACTGCTGTATTTTCAATAGATCCCCCCCCCCTTTTTTTTTTAAAAAAAAAAAGTCCATGAATATGATGACCTGCACATTCCAAAATTTTGCCCCTGCAGTTTTTTCGGTTGAGGACACCGCCTTCGCCTTCTTAGAGCACCGGAAGCAACCCATTTTTTTAATTCTTGCTCTTGGTTTCCAGGTTTTATAGACACCAGAGCTCGATGCAGAATGATAACGGCAGCTCGTCGTGGCCCCGATAATTTTTTGACTTGACAACAAACGGCTGCTAAAGCGAAACTAACCAATGGAATCAGTTTTAAATTTGTTCTTTAGCAAATTTACAGATGTCAGCTCCTCATTGGATAATTTTCTGCTATTCAATGTGTGATATTCAATAGTTTGGCCTCAACAACCACTCGCAATGAGAAAATAGTTTATGATAATAGAATAACTATAAATTATTACAATTAAGGATCAAAACCATCTCCTTGGCATAGCATTATTTAAGTGGTGAAACTATACAAGATAGTTTTTTATCGAATGTATTGTGTTGCATGTCGGCCTATAAAAAAACAGATGAACTTTCGCAGGCTGCCAGCCCTGGATACTCCATTGTATTCTATAGAGAAAGTAAAATACATTTATAAATCAATACTCTAAGACTATTCTATGCATTGCATAGATCCGTGTGCTGACCATTCTATTCAGGTCCTTTGGGAGTCAACTTTTAGTAGCTTCACGGGAAAGTTTTTTTTTTTGCTTTGTTAGAGTGTTTTTCTTGGTACTGAATATCTGGTTCTAAAAAGAAAGGAGGAACAAGAAGAAGACGATATATTTTTTGATTGCAAGGGAACTTAAATATCCTCTTGACTAATGCTCTTCTCTTCTCAAACACTTCATGAAAAATGAAAAAAAAAAATTAAAAAATCCAGTTTTCAGACGCATTTTGGTTTTGCACCTCATTGAAGGAGTGTGAATGAGTGGTTGTGGATTTTAATGAGCCAGAAATTACTATGCTGCACCAAACAAGGTGTGACTGTGATTTACATATCTCAAAAAATAGAAAGAATGAGAAAAATGATTTACAAGAAGGAGGACAGAAAATAGAGAAGGATCACTAGAGTGTCCCGTCGGCGGGTCTCACGTAGTTACTAAAGACAGTAAGCCCATGGGAAAGAAAAAGATCACCAGGGTGTCTCGTGGGTTATTATTCCAGAACCCACTTAGTTAAACAAGGCAAACTCCTCAGGATAAACTGAAGGAGAATTATCGATGGTAACATAAAAAATTCTGGAGAAATGTTTAATCATGCATATTTATTAACACGACTACAACTAATATTTACGCAAATTTAAATACAGAACTTCACAGAGCTTTTTAAATGAGACACTTCAAGCGAATAGCTGCTTTCTTTGATGTCTACAGAGGAGTCTAGTATCGGAAATCTCTCTTGTTTTTCGCTAGTTCTTTTATATCTTTTCAGAAAACATCCCTTTAAGAACGAAATATGAATTGGAGTAAAGAGGTTTGGACTTCTTAAATTGAGTGAGTAAATGTAAGGGTTATTGGCGCGAGAGGCAGATGTGAATATGATGCGCCAAACAAGATAAAACTGTGGTCTGGACGTGAAAAAATTGGAAAAAAAGACAAAAATTGGTCGACAAGAAGGAGGGCCTAAAATGGAGAAGGATGCTAGGGTATCCCAGGAGTGCGTCACCCGTGTTTACCAAAGACAGTAAACTCCATGGAGAAGAAAAATATCTCCATGGTGCCTCCGGGTCATGATGCCCGTATTTACCTGAAGAAGGCAAGTCCCTGAGATTCCTTGATATAATCCCCAGAGGCAGGGTGCCCGGGTAAACCCCCAGACACTGGGTACCCATTTTAGTCGCCTCTTACGACACGCATGAGCTACAGTGGGACTATTCTGTCATTACCGGTCACTTGGAATTCATAAAAGTTTTAATTTGTCATAATAGAGACAATAGAAAAGATTTTTGCTTAAGTTCTTATATATTTCAATGTTCTGTAATATTAAGTGAAGAATATTGTATTTCACTGGATTTTTACGTGACCACTGATTACTTGAAAAAATAATTTTAGAATATTTCGATAATATCTACCTTTGGATTATATAATGAGGAGAGTGAATGAGTTTAGAGTTACAGTGCGTATGATTGAAGAAACAGACTTCAGCTTACGTTCTTCTAATTTGAAACATAATTGTTTGCTTTAATTACTTTGTATGTGCTTGAATTTAAGTTGAAATTTAGAATTGTGACTCGAATAACATTTAAGACGATAGATGAGACGGATTATATACATAGGATTACGTCACATAGTTATCCTATATATAAGGAATATCTAAATTTAAAGTGAACAGGTTGAAAAAGAGTAACACTTTTGTTGGAAATTTAAAAGAAATCGCTATAATAGTTGAAACATCGATCTCGTCGTTTTGGAAGCAAGTCAAAACCTTGGAAGTAAAATTATTGGGGTTGTTTCTTAAAAAATTCCTACACTGCTTAATTCACTTCGTCGCTTGAGTGAAAAGGTTTTTCTAGGAAAGATTATTCAAGTGGTCTAAAAATGTGGATATCTCATATCGACAAATCCAGTCTGCATACTGGGTGTTCCAATACTTCCCGATAGAAAGTGTGCATGATCATTCGAGTTCCACAGGGAAAATTTGGTCGAGTGTTATCATGAAGAAGGACCACTTGCTGTGAGAAATTCCCAGGGTATTTGGTTTTATTGTTTTACAAAGTTTCATGAGAGTACTATAGTTTTGTACAGAATCGATAGTGCATGTTTGTGACTGGAAATCAAAAGTGATCCATAGCAATTGAATAAACACATTAATATTACTTTCCTTATAGCCTGCATTGGATTTGATTTTTTTGGGTTGGGTTGCGTTATTTTTATAAACGACGCACTAGAAGCAACACGAGGGCTATTGGGGACGGAACTCGGCACATTGAACCTCGGTCAAGTGACGAGGATAACATCTTTGCTACCCCTCTCCCCTAACATCTACACCACACCAACGGGAGGACTTTGGACCACGACAGATTTAACGTGCATCAGCCCCGGCTACACGGCAGGTGTTCAATTACATCAAGTCTCGAACTTGCGACTTGACAAAAACCATCGGGCTCGAGTCCGCAGCCATGACCACTGGGCTAGCGCGGCCACTTGATTTTTTCTTAGGAGGAGAGTAAGTGTGTTTTCACTGCACAGCCGTTCTATATGAAGCGTGTGTGTAGGCGATTGTCGCTCTCATGGATTGTGATGCCACAACTCGTCGCCTGCAACTATGAGTTTCACAGATGAGGAATCTTTGATAAAATTGATCAGGTGTTGCATACTGAGGCCCATTCGTTACGTCTTATGAGCACGGATGAACTGTTTCAGTGCCCATTGCGCACAGTCCTTACAGTATGGGAGATGTTGGTGAACGATTGATTTTATCGTTTTTACTGACACAGAACAGTAAAGATATCACGAGGTGTAAATCTTTCGATCATCTAATCATTTCTCAACAGCAGCAATATATTCATAGCCACTCACGGAGCTTGCTTTCCCAGATCTTGACATATACGGCATTGATCCCCTGTCTTCACGAAAACGTTTTCATCATTTGTACAGCTGTTTGTTCTAAAATGCTACCATTTGGCGATAAATATCCGCTCATATAAGCTCATTTTATGCTACGAAAACAATATTATTGCTCACCGTTCTATTCTTGACACATTCATCTGTAACACAATTTAATATTCACTTTAAATGCTATCACAGGAATAGTTTAATTGGCTATACGCAATTTGATACGCGTTGATTCTGATTGCTTATTAACATCGCTTTAAGAAGCATCAAGAGAGATAATGGTGACGGACCTCGCAATTTTGAACCTCGATCAAGTGATTAAGATACTTCTGAACTGGCACCTCCCTCTCTGAACTTCCACACCACGCCAATGGAAGAACATGATACCTCGATCACATTTAATTTGCTTTTAAAATGTAAATAACTCGTCACCCAACATTTTCTTAAAATCGGCTATTCAAGTTCTCAAAAATATCGATCAGATATAAATAATTAGAAATTTTCTGCGTACAAACTTCAGTAATCGCTTGATAGAAATATTAAGTTGTTTAGTGCCATATTTCAGCACATAGCATATTTCAGAAACAAAAATCTAGCCTGACAAAACGAATAGCTGTCCTGTTTCATTGAAGAAAACAAAAGACAAAGAAATCCATTATTTACAGAAAATGAGAATCATCGATGACGTTAATGAAAGCTGAAAGGAAAAATTATTTCAAAAAATATCCCATGGCAGAATGGTTTGGCAATGTATTTAATGAAACATTTTCTCAGGATTGTAAATCATTACGGGAAATTAAATTAACTGCATACCTTGGAAGTAAAAATATGATACAAGCATTGATCCTGAGTAAAAACAGGACTGTTATTTCCTTTTTTAATTACATGTTATCCGTACATATTTTTTATATTTTCAAGAATACATTTTTTAAAAAAAAAGATTTAAACACAAAAATTCTTGGAGAATAAATTAAAGTTTTCCTAACTAAAGTTCTGCATGCCCTCGAATTGTACGAAATAATACATCCAGTACTTTACTGGATGTAGTACTTACTAATTACAATAATATAGAACACTAGATAGCACATCCTTTTAGTCTTTGTGTACTACCAAATGAACTTCACATTGCTTTACAATTAAATTTTATATTAAACATATGCCAAACGGATTTCTATTTAACAAGATTTATACAAAACTAAAAAATAAGTTGTCACCAAAATAATTTAAGCTTTACTATGCCATATGTAAAATGAACAAGTTTATATAATTTTTACTTTTGTAAAGATGTTTTTGTGTGACTCTTTTCCAATAATTTTACTTTCCTAATTAAGTAAATTTGAGTACATGATTAATTTCTATGCATTAATATTAATATTTACTCGCAATAGTAAAAGTATTTCTAGAAATACTCTTAAATATCAGTATAATGAACTAAATACCAAGCAAATGTTTTCTTGAGTAATTTAATTCAATCTACCACACATACAAAACAAAACATTTCATTCTCATTTATCTCATCACTTGATTTCTCTTTACGTTCATACTGACAGCGTATACAACCACAAATGTTTTGGAGTTCAAGAAACAGCGGATTAATTGATTGATTGATTGCTCATTAACTTCACATTTAGAAGGAACACGGGATCTGTTGGCAATGGACGTCGTAATTTTGAGCCTGGGGTAAAGTGACGAAGACATCACTTGAGCAGGCACCTCCCTCTACGAAGTTTCACTTCACTTCACACCATCAGAGGACTTGGAGCCTGAACTGATTTAACGTGCTTTAGTTCCGTTACACGGCGGGTCTTTAGTAGCATCGTGATTCGAGCTCCCGACTCGATGGAGACAATGCCGGCCGCGAGTACGCGACCATGTCACAAGGCTACTTCTGCCAACGAAATAGAGTGAAACCCTCATCTAATTAACTAAACTATTCGTTACAATTTTAAACAATTTTTCCATAGTTAAAATTAAACATTAAAAGTAAAAAATAGAGTGATAATGTAGTATAGTTCGGAATCGGAGGAACGCTTTCTTTCATGGAGTTTTTAGCGAGTTTTCATCACCGTGATTCAGGTAAGTTGATGTTAGAATGGTCTTCGATGGTTAGAGTAAGAGTAAGAAACACTTTTTCAGCCACTATAACAACAAAAATACACACGTTCTCTCTTATGTTCCATAAATCTTAAATATATAAATTTTATGCAAATCGCTTTTAAAGAAGTACAAAATAAAGCCCTCTAGTGACGAGAGAACGAGCCGATTCTCAAACTTTCCAAATTCCTTCTGTTATCTTTTTAATGCATAATTGTTCAGAAAGTTAAAGGCTAACTGGATGGCAAGAAGATTCGAAAAGCATAAAAATCATTTTAGCTGCAATATATATCCACGAAGTTGTTTATTTGTGAACTAAAAGTTTAGGCAACTATTTACGTAAACTTCATGGTACATATATTTTGCCTCCGCGTCGGTCTAGCTATCTTACAAAAGGCTTGAATTATATTTTCCATCTATGCGTTTACATAGCATTTTTCATTCACGCTCTACGAACGAAAAATGCTGGTGAATTAAATTTTCTTGTACCTTTCTTTGCTTTCTAGAAATTTTTTTTTTACTTTTGCAAAATATTCAATCAATATTGTCAACAGACTTCGTATTCAAAATAGAAATTAAAGGAATCCTTTTTTTATATAATTTTAGCTTTATTTCTCCCTCAAGAAATGTTAGATGACACAAAAAATTATATGAATTATTCAACACATTTGAGAACACTTTCAGTTAAACATGTGTCACTACATTAAACTTAATACATTTTCTTCAGGTTATGTTTTTCTGTCACAGTACATTTTGGTTAGTTTCATAGAGGGATGACTTGAAAAGGTATTAATACAACTGTTCAAATTCTGATTGACAACTGTAAGCAAAATCAGGATAATGAACATTCGAATCGTGATCCCATATATATATATATATATATATCAGACTTTTTTTTATTGATTGCTTATTAACGTCGCTCTCAGACGCAACACGAGGGACATGAGAGAGTGACATCATAATTTTGAGCCTCTGTCAAATTTCGAGGGCACTTGAGTTAGCACCTCCGTATCCAAACTTCCTCACTACGCCGTAGGGAAACTTGGAGCCTCCTCAGGGAGGACTTGTAGCCTTGCATTAATTCCTCTACAAGGCGGGTCTTTAGTGACTACAGGGTTCGAACTCACGACACAACGGAAACAAGTCCGCGGTCGTTACCTACACACTGACGTGACCAAAACCGTTAACTTAAGAGACTTGTCCTTTTATTTTGTTAAGAATACTAAAAACTAATTCAGAGAGCAAATATAGATAATGCTTCTAAGCATTGTAAGTGTTAAATGCAACGAGCACTAATCTTTGATTTGTAAAAATGATCTATAATAAAATTTAATTTAAATGTAAATCGCAAATAGCCATCTTGTATTCATTTATTTAATCCAATCTGGCCAACCAGAGTACCACAATCTGTACTATCACTAGACTAGAATGGTTACTATTCTATAAGATAATGTTTAAGACATCCCTTGTCTCCAAAAGATTAAATGTCAAGCAAACTATCCTTATTTATTTTCAGTCCGAAACGCAACGGAACTTTAAACGAAAGTTATTTGCTTCCTCCCCATTGGAGGGTTTAAGCATCTGGACCCGTTTTGATTTCCGGTAGTTTTATATGGAAACAGCCACTATAATGGTTTGCAATTGCAGGGGATTGAAAAAGAAGGAATTACTTCAGGAGAGAAAAAAAATACGTAAATTTCCCCTTGCTGTAGGCTAGGTATCTGATTATTTTTTTTCTCAGTTGTTTGTTTCATTGCAAAATATTTACAATTATTGAGGTAAAGTATTAATTTTTCTATTAGATACAATATACAATGAATTTGCAGTTATTTTTGAAAAGCTTATTTCAAGATCGAATCTGAACTACTATTGAAAAGAATTTGCTTTTTATTAAAAATTGATCGCGAATTTTATAACCTTCGACGCAAACGTCAACTGAATCGTCGGAAAAAAATAATAAAGGGGAGAAAAATAAATCGAAACCATTTTCATCAGTTCTCTGTCAAAAAAAATATTACAATATTTGTCTTAAAAAAATTTAATTGATAAAATAATCTAAATAGAATACAAAAGGTTTCCATTTGAAGTACCAACGCGTTGTTCATTCATTGCGTTGATAAATTAATAATGTTTCTATACATGTCATTTGTTAATACAATGATGAATCAATACGTTTTATTTCATTTTACATCATTTAGATTGAATTAACATAACACTAAATCCTTTTAGATATTTTAGAGATTTACCTCATAATTTTGTGTGTGTGTGATTCAATTAAGAACAGTATATCATTTAGATCAAGAATGTCAAACTCGCGCCCAGCAAGCCGCATGTGGCTTACGATGAATATTTTTGGAGCCTAGTGAACAGGCGTGTAACAAACATTTTACAAAAAATACAGTAAACTATCTATTGAAATTAGTAATTATTAAAAATTATTGATAACAAATCACACAATAATCACCATATAGCTATTAATAGGCGTCTTGACACCTCATTTCCCCCAATACAGTAAATATTTCAACAATCAGAAATATCATAACTCCATTAGTCTTCTTCTACTGTCCTAAGATTAAATATTCCGTATAAATAGAACAAGATTTTACACGCTAGCTAGTGGTCATGGTCACAGACTCATGACCTGCGTTACTTTCGTTGAGTCGTGGTTTCGAAACCTGATGCCACTAAAGAACTACGTGTAGCGGGGCTGTTGCACATTAAATCTGGTCCAGATTCTAAGATCTCCCGTTAGAGTAGTGTGAAAGTTTGGAAAGGGAGTAGTCATCTGTGTCGTCGCTTGACCGAGGTTCTAACTTACGGGGTCCGTCGCCAGTAGCCCTCGTATTGCTTCTCAGTGCGACGTTAATAAACAATCCCATTCAGATAACAAGACAAATAAATTTATTTACTTATTGCTTATTAATTTAAGCAGTTCTTATATGCCTGGCAAGTTAAAGTTGAAGAAAGAAATAAAGATATTTATTCACTTTTTATTTAATATGGGTTTGCGATACAAAATGCTATCATTGAAATCGCGTTGTAGTAAAATAGCCAACGAACATCAGTATTTCCAAAAAAGCAGGAGAGGGTAGAGGTGGGAGGAATTGGAGGGTTGTGATTTTTTTTTTTTTTTTTTTTTTTTTTTGGAACATGAAGTATCAAACTTTGATCGAAATCATGAGAACCGTATCCGAGATGATACTTCACTATCTTAGTTATCAAGCTTAAGCTTTGAAGACCAGTGACATTTACCATGCATTAACCTCTACTACTATACAAGGCTATAGTAATTGCGATCGCCTATTTTCGTCACACTAAGAAGCAACACGGCTATTGTCGAATTTTGAAACTCGCTCAAGTGACGAGAACGACGCCTTAGCTGGTATCTATTTTTCCAAACACGCCTATTGGAGAACTTCGGACCTCATTAGGCATGGCGTGATTAACATGCATCACCCCGTTACGCTGCGGATCTTTCATGGCATCAGAGAGCTCCAGTTCCCGATCTGACAAAAAAAATGCCAACCGAGAGTCTGCGACTATGACCACTAGGCTACCGTGGCCACTCACTGCACGGTGGATGTTAAGTGGAATCAAGACTCAAATACGGGATTCAACTTGACCATTGCCGTCCGCGAAATTTACAACTTTATATAATAAATACATCATGAAATTTTAATAACTACTTAGAAATAACCGAGATATCGAAATAAACTTTATTTTATATATTCATTGATCCTTATGTACATAATGTTGTAAACTATAGCTATTTATGTTATTTTTTTGTTTTGTTTCAGTAAGCTGTAGGTAGAAGAAACGCGCAGTATCGTAATGTTTAAGTTATTATTCTGTGATACCTTGAAGTTTTGATTATTCTTAAAAATAATCTAACAGAAACTTAATTTTAATCATTAGTTTTGAGATTTCGCTACATATCCACCATCCCAGAGTTATATATTTCTTCCAATGTTTAGTGACCCTTCGAAGGTCGTCAATATAAAATTTTGCAGATTGATCTGTATTGTCTCCGGACTGCAATTAATTTCAGTTAATAGTTTCCAGAAATTAAAAAAAACAGCATTAATAGCTGTGATTTATTGTATTATGAATGTAGTAAACACATAATATTCAGAATAAATTTTATCTGGATATATCTGTTTAGTAATAATTAAAACTTTACGATATTTTCTCGTAAACATAAGGCTGTCGCGACTCTTCATCTGTGCGCGTAAATTTTTAATCACGCAATTTTCGTCTCTCTTCAAACTGACATCCCAAGCACTAACTATTCCCACTTCCAAAATATACACGAAGTCGATAAGCATCAATTAACCTCACTTCCCATCCCTATAAGTGACAGATCTTCCGTATATTCCCTTCAAGCAAGTCACTCGTTCGAGAAGTACAAAATAGCACCCCCTGGTGACGAAGGCGACACTACATTTGACAACCGACTTCCTGTTATTATCAGCCTCGGTGCATAATTGGCTAGGGGGTTAAAGAGTTATTGGATGGCAGGGAGTTAATAAAATATTTTAAGTAACAACCGCTGAGAGACATGTTCCTTCTTAACTTGTTTATTTTTCTCTCTCCCAAAAGTCGGTTCAGATAAATATTTAAAAATTCATGCGGCAAATATCTTTCGTCCGGGAAAGAAATACGAGTCGCTATCTTAAGAAGCTTTAACCTCATTTTCGTTTAATGTTCTAACCATTCGGAGATATGAGAAGTTTCTCCCTCTTTTTTTTTATGTGAATGCAGTAGCGAGAAAGAAGATATAGCTGAAGTTAATTTTACAAATAGTTACTGCGTTATAAAATATTTAATGAAAAGAACTATCCAGGTCACTGCTCAAAAAGTTAGAAAGGGAATGAGATACTTTTTTTTAAATTTCTGATTCTTGAAGATTACAGTTCTCTCTTTTTATTCCAGTCATCAAACAGCAAGGAAAACGACTGAATAATCCTACATAATTAATTACAACTGAAAATAAAGTAAAAATTTCAGGTGATTACATCAAAATATTGCTGTTTTTTTTAAAAAAAAATTGTAATTCTATGTAAAGAATACTAATTGGAGTTAGTATTCGTATTTATGTTCATTTAAAAATTTTGTTAAGATCCTTCTAAATAACTTCGAAAACAGAATAAGTGGTGATTTTTTTGATTTTTTACAATTTCGGGCACTGAAACCTCTAGAGATATATTGTGCCAAACACAAGGTTAAGATATTATTTTTTTACATAAAACAATTTAAAATTGGCGTTCA
>BMAW01026448.1:0-18681 GCA_019974015.1 Nephila pilipes
ACATAAGATATATTTTTTGGATACATTAAATATTCAGGCAATGTTTGTCTCATTCCTTATTGTTAGTTGAATATGCAATTGTATTTTGAGTCAATTGATTCAGAATATTATGTTTTAAATATCCATTCAACTTTCCACCAGTATTGTGCCTCGTTTAAAAATGAGATATAAGTTTGTGTACCTGTGGACATTTTAGAAACATATTTTTTTTAATGAATATCGTGAATCTATCACAGAAGACTAATCAACAGTATATATTTTTATTTCATATATATTTTTAAATGAATCGAATTTTGTTTAGAAATCAAATTTGGATAACATTATATGTGTTGCGTTTAGAAATTAATACATCAATCAATAACTCCAGAGATAACCCAGAGATGGCGCTCATGGTAGTAAACCTTCTGGGTACGAACACTTTGCTTGAAACGTGTCAGAATTACAGTCGATCGGACTAGAAACAGCACAAAATATCGGTTGGAGTAAAAGTCGTTTTGTGGTTTATCGGAAAAAACCAGGTTCGTGTTCTGATGAAACATTGTTTTTTAATGGGTAAAAACACCGTGCAAGCGAAACAATGGATTAAAAATGTTACCCGGACTCTTGTACATCAAAAGCAGCGATTTGTCGGTGGTTTGCCGAGTTTAAACGTGGTCGTACCGACACAAATGACGCGGAACGCTCGGGTAGACCTGTGGAAGCCGTTACACCGGAAAATGGGAGTGAAGTGACAAAAATTATAATGAAAGATCGTAAAGTGAAGCTCTGTGAGATTGCTGAGATGACACAGATATCATATGGAAGTGTATTTACTATCCTTCATGAAAAATTGAGCATGAAAAAGGTTTTTTCCAAGTGGGTGCCGCGATTGCTTTCGAAGGAACAAAAACAGCAACGAGTCTATGATTCAGAAAGCTGTTTATCGCTATTTACTCGCAACAAAAAAGATTTTTTGCGAAAAAAAGAAAAAAAAATTTTTTTTTGAAAAAAAAAAAAGTGTATTTTAAAAAGAATAATTAGAATAATTTCATCAATAGGAAAATGTTCAATTTGTTGATCATAAAATGTTTCAAGCTTCAAGCAAAATTTTTATTTAGACAATTTTAAAAGACGTTTTTAATAATACATTCGCTGCGAGTGTTTCACAAATGTTTCGCACATGAAGAAGTTTTTAACTTCTCGAAATTCAATCTCCCTAATTATATTACAATGCTGAATAGCAACTGAATACAGTTTCAAAGGTGAAAATTTCAGTTCATCAGCAAAAATTCAAAATACGAAAACAGAGAAGATATTTTGCAATATTTTTCATTAAAATATAATCTTACAGTTACATCGTTCAATTGATTATAAGCACACTTGGTAATTCCTTATAGCTTTGAAAATGTATATTTAAAAGTATTCTGCATGATAATATATTAAATTTCATCTAGGACATTAAATAATGTCACAATTTTAAAACGGGGAATTTTTCTTCTAATTTAGCAATCATTATATCCAAGCTATTGCGAGACATTTTCAAGCCCAAAACATCAAAATGGATATTTTTAAACAGATTCATTATACTCCTTAGATTTCACCGTCTTAATCCATGTTCATAATAAATTCGATACCCCTTAAGAATTTTCGGAGTTAATCTCTTACTGATGATAAACAAAATTCCAGTAAAAAGAACATTTTAATTTTCTGGAGCAGAAATGAACTAGTCATTTGAGGGAATTTGTTTTTCAGAGGGAATTTTTTCTTAATCACTTTTTTTTTTCTTTTTAGAAAAGAGAACTATATAAGTAGGCTGTAACACATGAGAAAGAGAATGATTTTTTCCTCGAATACATTCTATGAAATACTTAATACCTTGCTAAAATTAGAAGTTTAGTGTTTCACTTTTGAATTTTTTTTTTTTTTTTTTTTTTTTTTTTGAGATTTGACGTAGCAGAAGTTCCATTTTATAATAAAACTATTCAATTTCAGCTAGGTTAAGAAGTTATTTTCTTAGCAGGGATTTAGGATTAGACTTTTTAATCTTATCATCTGGGCGGGAATGCTTCAGAACAAAAAATATGTTCACTCCATATATAATATTACCTTCATAGTAGATGTATTGAAATTTTATTTATAACCATTTTAAGATTATCAGAGATCGTATGAAGTTCTGCTAGTTTAATCCTTTTAATCAGTAAAGTTTATTCAATGTGTTAGTTTATTTTCAAAAATCTGAATGAATTTTTTTTTTTTTTTACAAATTGAACACCAGAGAAGATTAATAGATTAGGTGTGTGTTATATTACGATTTTAACCTTTGGCAGATTTATTTAAATATCCTTAAACTAACAGACATTATAAATATTACAGGAGTAAATTTTTAAATTATTTACATATTTAATCCTTATTATTGGCTAAATCATATTGCCTCCATGACGATACATTTCTTAATTGTTAACCGGTTCTCGAACTCTTGTTGTACTGTAAAGCTAGTTATATGTATTCTCAATGTCGGGGGGGATTGTTTTGGATCGCGGGCCACTTTGTAGATGTGGGCGCTATTGGGGGACCGCATCATTTAAAAGGAATACATTCATTTGTTAACTTTGCATTTCAAAAAAGGAATAAATTGTATCATAAAAATCAATAAATATAAAATAAACAAAATAATGGGAATTTTAATCCATTTCTTTTTGTGCTACTTTCACGTGACAGCAAGCACATTTAATTTTAAATTAAGTTTAATGAGACAAATGAGTTTTATCGTACTTTTTTACAATTTATTTTGAAATCAGGAGTGAGATTGCTTGTTGAGATTCGCATCACAGTCTGCAAGTTAATGTTTGTCATAGAGCATTTATATATATACTATTGTTGATCTTCAAGCAAAATAATATTTTGCTCACAAATATATTTAGACCCAATTATGAGAAATTTACCCCCAAATTTCTTCAAAAAAGGAAATTTTTCAGCATGAAAAATTTGTAAGTCAACTAATGTCACTGCATTAAAGAGTTCTTTAACAGTGTGAACTGATTTCATGTGAATAAGTTCAAGCTGCAGCCTTTCAAGTACTATGTCAATATCAGCTGTGGTAGGATAAGAAAGCAAATTAAATTTAGGCTCAGTTTTCGAAAAGTCTTAAAATCTTGTGACCTCGTCCTCTAGACTCTACAGATATTCCTAATCTTAGTAGGAACACTTTCATGGACTTTCTGTTTATCTAATGAAGGGAAATGATTAAAATTGCCTTCTCCTGCTTGTCTTGCAAATATACTTAGTTTTACTTTGAGTGAATTTATGCATTGGAAGGAAATCTTAGTTCAATGGGGATTTCTTTTGACTGTCTTGGTGGACCACAAAAAACTCTTAGCGGGCCACTATATTCCCACCCCTGCTCTCTGTTAAGCATTTGTGTTCGTTGTGTCCAGGTCTCTCTAGAGTACTGAGATGTGCTTTGGTGTGCTGAAAAGGTGAGAAGGAAGGTGTTCCTTGCACCCATCCTTGAATTTTCCGGATTTCATTTTTTCCCAAAGATCAAGAGTAACATCACATTCGATCAGACAACGAGGTGAAAGCTGCCATTAAAGCCTGGGGTCGACAACAACTAACGGAATTCATCTCCATTTAGAATGTACGACTAATCACTTTTTGGAGTAGGTGCGTGGAAAAATACAGGGAATTATGTCTACAAGTTTATAATATATTTCATGATGCAGGGGGCTCTCAAATTTTTAATTACTGCAACTTATTTTTTTAGATATCAAATTTATAGCAACCCCCTACATCCTTGATGCACTGAATTTCTTCAGAGACGAGTAGCACTCATTCTTCCCGAAAGAGTTCTTATGTGTCAAAAAAGGAACTTAAGAGAAGCAAAAATATTTATTATTAAATTAATTATTAAGTCTTGTATGAAGGGTGTACTTGTTCTTGAAAGTTGTTCCTGAGGGCAATGAAGTCCAGACCTATTTGAGTTATTTTCAGACTCACAGAGAGTTCGACAATTTTAGCTTATTTCGATATTTGACTATGATACTGACCGACCATTGCCAAAAATCCAACTTCATAAAGGTTGGAAGATGTAAAAGGTTATAATGTATTTTTGACGTATTTCCTTCGTTATTTAATTTTACAGCTATTTTAAAGTCATGAATTAAATAGTCAATAAACTCAAAATTTCAACTGAAGATAATTAAAAGCAAGAAAAAAAACTTTATGAACTACCAAAGAATATGCAAGGTCCCTCTCACCGTAATCTCTCTTAACTTAGTTTATCTTAGATTATATTTGAAGAATAAAATCTTAGCTTACCAAATTACTCATTCCAATTCAAGCACTAAAAGAATATAGCAGATTCACTTCCAACATAAATGATTAATTGCCATGATTCAATCCAATTTACAATTATCTGTCAATTACAGTAATGGCAAAAAAAAAAAAAAAAAAACGTGATCTTCTGTATAAATATCTTTCAGAATGTTTCTCTTTTATCACCATGATGATACTGGAGAAGGAGTATGCTTTAAAAGCAATGATCGATATTATAGAAGACCTTATTAACTAGCCCGACTGGGACGTCTCTTTTAGTCTAGTTGATAAGGGTGCAGAAGAACACGATTGGTCAACATTTCTTCTTACCCAGTAGTCAAGGGTTCGAAATGCTACCGAAACTCGAAAGTCTTCTGTACTTCCTCTACACGGGGTCGAAAACATCTAGAGCCTAATTTCTTCACGGTGTTCCATAAAACTTGTTAGAACTTTTCTCTCGATGGTCAACGTATTTCAATACGCAGAGGAAGCGATTTGTGATTGCACAAAGCTTTTCAAATAAACACTATTATAACTGACTTGATTTTATTTAATTCACTATTTTAATAGCAAAATAGCTCGTACACTATCAGTACATAAGCCGATACACATCATTCGATCTAAGTCTCTTTGGAATTTAGATAAGTGTCTTTGATATTTCTTCACTAATTCCTCGATTAATTGGTTCTGAAAATAGATTTAATGTTTCATATGTAAAGTTTGAAAACTAGCAGCTGGGTCAAACCTTGTATATCAGTTGATTCGTCCAGTTGTCGCTCGAAAAATTTACTTTCGATAACTTTTTGCACTAGTTAATTTTTAGTCCATTAGAACCTTTCACAATTTCTGTGAGCTACAGTGTTATTTAAAAGTGGTATTGTTTCGATTTCTTTT
Source organism: Nephila pilipes (assembly GCA_019974015.1). Classification (NCBI taxonomy): domain Eukaryota; kingdom Metazoa; phylum Arthropoda; class Arachnida; order Araneae; family Nephilidae; genus Nephila; species Nephila pilipes. The sequence goes on from BMAW01026448.1 coordinate 5,188, forward strand.
TAGCTTTTTTCACTAAATGTAATTTGAACTGTATCTTTTAATACTAGGAGCAATAATTTTTGTCAGTTGTTTGAGTTAACCAATTGTTGCAATTTGATGACTTTTCGGATATGAAGCGTGCTCAGCGTCTTGATCCTGGTGAAATGCAAAAGTTTTATTTTCAATATTTTAAACAGGTCCAAGTTTCTTTTGAAAAATTCGAGAGACTTGCTTTGTTTCAAAATGTGCCAAAGTAACTTAGTTAGGCACATACTTTCATTTGAAAGCGCGTCATTGAAAATAACACATTAAAGTTTGGGATTATCTTCATCTTCATTCCATGAGTTTCCTAATGCTTAACCATTAATAATTCTGAACCAGGGCGCTAGTCGTACAGTTAGTAAACGGACCGATCAATACTCGTTTCACCGGATGAGCTCCGAGGAGCCATCCGGTGAAACAAGTGAGTACCATAGCTCAATGCAGGCTATTGGGCTGCACTTCTTGCTTGGGTAAGACAACACAAAGGACTAGAAATGAGTAGAATGGAGTGATGAGTCTCAATTCCGACAACTTTACAGCGATGAGAGGCTGAAAATATGGTGTCCGGCTCATAAAGCCACGGATCCTGCTTGCCATATTGGAACTGTACAAGAGCATGGTATCTCAATCATGGTCTGGGGTGTTTTCACACGCCGACTGGGATCTATTGTTCTTGTGCCAACCTCTCTCAACGCGATTCAGTATATATATGTGTGTGCGTGCGAGAGTATGTGCGTCTGATGATTTCCTACTGCAATGCTTTCCTTAAACTTAGTCTTAAGTCATCTCGGGAATTGTACTAAAACAATATTGAATTAGTTATATTTAGTATTTCGAAGTATCACACATACAATGAAAATAACTATAGAGAAAGTTTAACGGTAACTCTTTAATTACTCAATATCACTCGATAAGATTTTTGCTGGGTAACTCATTGAACGTTCTCAGCTATATAAAGATCTATCAAATTTCTAGGGAATAGAATATAAATTTATTCAATTGTATTTGGTTGTTTGCGCGCTGCTTGTGATGCAGGCTTTTGCTTTGCTTGTGTTCGACACCTCTGTGTGTGTGTATTCTTCTAGTACAATATCCTAAATAGAAATAAGGAACACAGAACACTAAGTTTATTGCTAGAAGTTCTGCTCAATAAACTGCAACTATCCGAGTTACAGGAATTTAAAGCCATATATAAAATAATCCTATTTTATATATGGCTCAGAATTTTGTCATGCGCTTAGGACATGAAGCGGTCTTCATTTCATATCCGAGTCCAATTTTTAGAAGACTTTCCATTTATAGACATTGAACTTTCTGTATTATGTCGTCAGATGAAGATTTCCCATTGAATAATATACCTAATATCGTATCTAAAATCACTGAATTTTGATAAATATTTTTTTTAAGTAACGACACAGGAAACTTTGTAATTATTATATTTCTGAAATCGAAAGAAAATAATACTTTTTATTCAAAACACACCTTTTGCAGAATGGTTTTATTTAAAACCTTGTAGAAAATAAAATATGTGAATAAAGTATGCAGGGAGAGGCACTTGAGAGTTTAGTTTAAAAGAACCGGTTAACTACTTTAAAATCAGTATAATTAGCACCAAACGCTCAGATACAATACAATAACTATAATATTACACTGCCTTTTATAAAGTTGCTGAATTTATTATAAGTTTCAACAGCACATGTAACATCAAATTAAATAACTATATCCTCAATCCTACTCTCAGGAAATTTAATACTTAAAAAGGTAAATTTTAAATTCGTAATTTAGGAATAAAAGTGATATAACATTAGGAAACTGTATTTTAAATTTAATACGCCATTAATATATTTATATTGAATTACAGTTTGGGACTAGTAAGAATATATCTTTATTAGAAAAGAAATTATCATGATTTTAAGTACTCAATTACAAAATATACTTATCCTGTATAACAAATAAAAACGAAAATAGACTACTTAGTTGAAATACATTTAAGACTTGTTCGTTTTGGCGTCTTAAATGCCTTTAGACGAGTTCGTATTTGGCGTCTTTTGGCTGCTTTAGTAGTTTAAAGTCGCCCTTAAAGAAAATGATACCATTTATCAAATTAACATGATGTATAACTAAATAGCTATGAACATTTTTACTACTTTAATAAGACAATTCTGAAACTTTACTAAAACACAAGCACAAAATGAAAAGTTTATTATTTTTTTTTAAAGTTAAGTGGTGGCACAAATTTCTGAACACATCAACGTTATTCTTAACTTTCTATAGAAAGTTCAACATCACAAGTTCCCCCTGAATGAGAATTTTTTTCACCTTCTCCGCGTGGCTTCAATAATCCACGTGCAGAATGTTACGTTAATCAGATAATTAGTCTTGACAGTCAACCACTCCAAAGAGGTGAACTTGTTTAATGGACGACTCCCTGTATGTAAAAGTACCACTCTGCTTAAAGCTTCTTTAATTACTGAGCACTTACATCCGCTTCATCAGGTTAAGTACTTAACAGAGACGTGTTCCTCGTTAAATCTATAAGTAGTTTAACTCTTCTGGCACAACTTGGAGCGTGCTATTCATAGGGGCCTTATCCACTCTTCTTAAAGCATTGTTTTGGGTTTCTTTATGCATTTTGTTACTTAAACTTTTATCTTATGATAAAACCGTGGGTTGGATCTTTAGTCTTAATTTAATCCGGGAGGTCTCGTGCTGTTAACATTTGAGGGAAATACGTGTCAAAGGCTCACCTCCTGCAATGCCAAGAAGTTTTAACAATAAAATCAATCTTTCGCTTACTCTATTTCTCGTTTTACAGATTCAGATTTAAACTATTACGAAATATCTTCAATACCTAAAAGATAATGTATCTCGAAAAACTTATATCTTCTATTCATCGTATATCAATATTTGAAATAAAACTTGTAATATTGAGCTATTCACTATTTTTTCTTCACTAACCTTGGGGACTTTATAATAATTTAAATCGCATAAAATTGCAATTTCTGCCTAAACCAAATGAAACGACATTCAGTAAATTAGATGACGAAAGAAGTGAAATGAATTAAAGACAATGATATATAAATGAAATAAAATTAAAGGAAAATGAAAGGAGATAGAAGATAACGACTTCTAATTGATAGATATAATTTGGATAGAAGCATCTTAACAACTTTTTGCGCTGAATTGTTATCAGCTGATTTGTGCAGCGTCTATTTGTTTGGTTGGTTGAATTAACGTTGCACTAGGAGCAACAAGGACTACTGGCAACGGACCTCGAAATTTTGATTCTCAGTCAAGTGACAAGGATGACACCTGAACTGGCCCCCCTCTCCTAACTTCCACACCTCGCCAATGCAGCTTTTGAATCAGAGTGAGTGAGGTAAGTTCATATTTTATTATTAGAGCATAATATAAAATTGACGGATTAAAAGGGAATCGAGGGAGAGCGACCTTATCTATATTCAGCGATATTGAGTAAATTATTTTATCTTGACCTTACGTATCTTCAATTGGAATGTAATAATTATTGAATGTGTTTAGGAAAGATGGCAATAGAATTAATTAATGAAGAAAAGGTGTCACAATGGCACACAATATTTCCCCTCAACAGGAGTTTTTATTTTTCCTTTAAATTTTTTGATGGCACTGGAAACGTGATTGAATTTTATGAATGAATGAATGAATATATTCCGGCAGAATTACATAACACTTACTTAAGCAACCATTTAAAAGGCAAAGCGCGAGTTTGTTATGATATGATAGATCTATTGTGAATGCAAAGAGAATCAAACTTTAAAAACGTACAAGTAGCACTAAAAGATGTATTTCCAGTAATACCCTGCCACTCCCATCTTCAAGCAGATTTCTACTCAGTCAAACAGCGGTAGATTCAAATCCCAACAGACTTCGAGCACAAACATTAAAAATGGATTTTTTTTTAATTTGATAATACCAGAAACTGATTAAATACGGCATATAATTTTGAGAATGTCAACACCCGATATAAGCTATCTCGAGATTCGCAAATCATGAGCAAAAATTCAGCTACTTCAGTTAGTATCGTAAAATGAGATGCGTTATCAAAAAAAAAAACGAAATGATCACTCTTACGAGGAATCATCCCAATTTTAATAGATAAATTCATAAAAGCTCTCGTGATCAATAGAAAAGAAAACAATGAAGTGATAAACAACAAAATAATTTTCGAAATTGTTGTATAAATAATCATCGCAATTTTCATTAAACTGCAGAAGCTTTATTTTTAATATCGGTGCAACAATCGGAGGTATTGATAAATTGAAATGGAAGTTCGGAATCATATCAGAAAATTCAAGCGTCAGTTACAAGTCCTCGACAGATCAAATTAGGTCAGTTAATAACTTTATCCCATCTCCTTTTAGTATTTATGGCTCCTCCAATCTAAATCGAGTAATCAGTTCCAAACATTACCCAATCACATTTAAGAGAATCAATATTCACCAAAAATCTTCATACCAGCCGGATCATGGGGTCTGAGAGCAACGAAGACCAGATCGCTCAATGCATTCTTCGAATTCAATAGATGAAGAAGTTCTACTGTAAGTACCACCCCCACCGAAAGATGCTTGCTCCTACACTGGCGTCACTACCGGATCCCCACACTAAGTGCCAGCTATGGGGAATCTAAGTCCGCAAGAAACCAGCCTTGGAGTGTCATAGTCAAATCACAAGTCTTCATCATGAAATCAACCTAAAGGGATACCTGTCCATCCCATTGAATCCACACCAAGATGCTACTTGACTTCCGATCTAATATTCCAGGAAGAGGTTTCTCAAAAACGTTCTTGTCGACTAAAAGTTTCCGAGATTGAGTCAAAACAAGTTGTATTGTTCTTTATTCATCTTTGACAAAGCGTTCAGATATTTTGCTATTCCAAGTTTCAACTCGAAATAATTTTTTTCAAAATTTTATAAATCACCAGGTTGGTTATCTTCCCAAGTAGAAAGTAACAATTTTCGGCTTAAAATAAGAATTTTAACATTTGAGCTATTCCGAATTTCTCTCAAATAACCTCGGGGACTTAATAGTAAATTAAATTGCATAAAATTACAATTTCTTCCCAACCCAAATGAAATGTGATTATGTAAATTATATGAAGATAGAAGTGAATTGAATTAGAAATAGTGACATATAAATTAAATAGAATTGAAAAGAAAAGGAAGGGAGAAAGGATAACGAGACTTAATACATAGTTAGAATTGGGTTCGAAGCATCTCAATTAACTTTGTGGATTGAAGATAATTCTTATTAAAATCCTAAGATAAAACCGGTTGTTACAAACAAACAACAAATACAAATTATATTGACTTTTGTAACTGAGAAATACAAGCAAGAGGAAAGTTATATTACATTTTTTATTTTCAGTAGAACTTTTCCCTTTTTTTAATAGTTTTATTTATCAGTAACTTAATTTCATTTAATTTTAAACTAATTTTGTTCTAAAATTGTGGGTATGGATATGACAGCTACATATCCAGATTTTTTTTTTTTGGCGAAACTTTTCACGGCAAAGTCATGATCATTTTGATATGAAAAGAAAAAAAAATCTATATATTGAAAATGTAACCGATTATTGTTCAGTGCTTACAAAACTGCAAGCTCTGAAAGATCTAAAGTCAAGTAAGATACATTAAGTGCATTAATGTAAAGAATTAGATTTCAGCAAAAATTTAAAACAACTCTTATTGTTCTATAGTTTCATTGTATACAATATTTTTTTTATGTCAAAGATACGCTTATTCCATAGCATTCGACGCTTTTTTACAAGAGAAACAACGAAAAATGTATCAATATCAAAGAATTATAGTACACATTTCGATTTGTTTCGAAAGCAAAGTGGCAGAAGGATGAATGATTTGTCTGATTTGTTTTATTAACATCATACTAAATGCAACAGGAGGGTTATTGGCAACGGACCTCGTAATTTTGAACCTCGGTCAAGTGACAAGTACGACACCTGAGTTGGCATCTTCCTCTCCTAACTTCCACACCTTGCCAATGGTAGGACTTTGAACTTAATGAATAGATTTAACGTGCATCAGCCCTGGACCAAACCCGTGACTCATTAAATATCGCCTGCCACGATTCAACAACCATGACCTCAAGGCTACCGCAGTCACAGGCAGTACAATGAAAGAACTGGACTTTCCCCATGTGAATGGGGTTTCTCCTATTAAAAAAACTAATAAACATTGTAAGAGGAAGGATTCAAAACTATCAAAAACAGCTAACTTAACTGGATTTTTTATCTACTGAAGCAGAACAAATAATCCTGTTAATTAAACTATGCATATGTTTTTTTATATCCTAATATTAGGTGATGGCAAGTGATAGTCGAGTTTAATGATGCAAGAGCCAGATGGGGTTGCATCTAACGAAATGTGTAATCTAGGTATTTGAAAAAATAGAAAAGATGTTGACACGCACACATGAAGAAAGGTTTGAAATAGAGACAGACCGCTAGGGTATCCAGGGTGTGTGTCACCGGAGTTTACCATAGACAGTAAGCTCTATAGTAAAGAGAAAAAGATCACAACTATCTATGGGGATCAAGATGCACAAACCTACCTAAAGAAGGTAAGCCCCTGAGCTTAATATCAGGTATTCCCTAATTCTTTGCACGAAATGGAATCGAGATTCAAGACACACAAATGAAATTGAAAGTCCTAATTCCTCCTCTTTAAATACGGTCTTTTAGAAATCCCCACAACCAGAAATTACAAGGATTTAAGTCGGGTGAACGAGAAGACGTTGCATCCGGAAAATGTCAAAGATATTACACGATTATCGCCAAAGTTAGCACTAAGCAGTGATTTGACTTGGCGCCCAATGTGAGGAGTTGCTCCATCTTGCATAAATATAGTGGTTTGTAAACATTGTCGTTGCTGTAAAGCAGGAATAACCTGATGTTGAAGGAGCTCACTGTACCGTGCACTCGAGACAGAGCATCTTTTAGAACCTTGTGGAGTGAGAGTTTCAAAGAAAAAAGATCCGAGGATAGACTCGGAAATAAATCCACACCACGTAGTCACGTAAACAGAATGCAGTGATTGTTGATGTAGGACATTAGGAGGGGAAGTACCGCATATGCGGCAATTTTGACTATTCTCAGCTCCATCTAAATAAAAGTGTGCCTCACCTGACCATAGAATTTTCCAAAGCCACGCGTCATCAACTTCCATTCTCGTCAAAAATCGCCAAGCAAATTCAAGACGTGTTTTGTGATCTAGAAGTTTCAGCGTTTGCATCAAGTGGAACTTATATGGATCCCATTTTAAAATGTTTAAATAATGGAAAGGGAAGTTCTTTAACCAAAGCAGTAGCGACTTCTTCGACAGTTTCAGTCCCAACCGGTTTCCGTCCTCTCTCAGACAGCTCACACAAATCTCCAGTCTCTTCAAATTTCACGATCATCTTCCTCAAGCCAATCCTCGATACGGGACCCTTTCGCAGATCCTTTAAACGACGATATTCACCCAGAGAAGCTAAGTGATTGCTGTCATTCTGATTAAACAGTTTTGCCAGTAAAGCTCGATCTTTTATTGTAAGGGCATGATTAACGATGACAAACGCACGCTGAATGATTTTCTGGCTATGACTGCACAATTACATAGAGATTTTACAAATTTGCATAAGGAATATTCGATAAAAGCCACCTGGTAGTCAAAATTTGTACTAATTTTTTTATTGCAGAAATCCTTTTTCCATGGTCCATATAGCATATATTCCAAGTTTCATCAAAATCCGATAAGCGAAACTGGCTGTACCGGTCTCTGAATAGTGTAACTTTAATTATAACCACCCGGTATGTTTTCAAATTTTTGTCCTTCTAAATTTATATCATGTTTATAGTGGTAATAGGATATTTTTCAACATCTAAATACATAAATTGTTGAAATACATATTGCACTTTAAAATGCCACACATGAAAAGTTGATTGTATTAAATGTAATACTTTCTGATGTATAAAAACAAATATTTATTTCGATTTGTATTTTGAAATTTAAGAATTATGTAATGTTACATATACAAATCCCACTAAAAATCATATTACCAGTAAACATTTAAGAAAAATATCTTTAAAGAAATATCATATAATTCATACAGAGATAGAATTTAAAAACCTCCTTATAATATTCAAGAATATTTTTTTATCATTTCAGCATTTTCTGAGTTGTTCTTTTTTTCAAAGACAATCTACATGTACGATTTCTATGAAACTATTGAAACAAGAGTAAAGAGTGCAATAAATTTTGATATCAGTATTTTTTCCTTTGGTCACATGTATCATTTCCTCGATACTATTCATAACCCGTTGTCAAATAGTCTAAAAAGAGTCACAAAATGATGCAAATACTGAAAGATTACCACACGCCCTGACAAAAGTATACAAGCAGAATTTTCAGATTAGAGAATTCAAACTTATATTACATTGGCAGGTTACACATTCAAATGTCAATACTCCATTAAATATATGGGAGTATAATTTCCAAAACGGGAACAAAATATATCTATCATGAATGAAATGAAAAAATAAAGCTTTGAGAAAAATCAGTGGCCTCAAAGGTATGACAGTTAAGCTTTAAAGTCCTAAAAATAGCTGAATATTTAATTTAAATGACCAAAAATATCCCATTTGCAGTTCTATTTATTTTATCGGTCATATCATTTATAAATTTTCTGAAAATGAGTTTAAATCTCTCAATATAATACAAACCAAAGTTCTCAGAACTGTGTTGGGTTTTTCACAATGGACATCAAATATTGTGCTCTTAAAGATGGTGAAATAGAAAATTCTCTTGAAGAAGAGAAGATGATTGGAAGAAATTTTTTTAAATATTTTGAAAATAACAAACGGTAACTTTCCTCCTATGCTCCTCAATAGCCCTAAAATAATACATCTGAAAATTCCGGGAGGGAACAAAAACAACATCAGGAATATTTTTCCTATTTTGAACAATAAGGCAGAGTAAATTGTGTTAATCTCCCTATTAATGTATTTCATGGATATTCCATGTAAGATTTATATCGATGAATTTAGATTTCAAAAGAAAAACTTACCAAATTCGTTGATAATGGAATTGTTTCATTAAACACGGAACCATAGTTTCAGAAATTTCCTTAAAATAGGTTGCATAAAAAAAACTAAAAATTTCATTTGTTGCAGGTATCACGAAGAATGTCTCTTTTTCTTACAGAGTAAATCATATTAATTACATATTTACAACTGAAGCTCTAGCATAAGTCAAGCTTTAAATTATTTTCATCTAAATTAAACAAAAAAAAAATATTTCCGCCTGCTAGCTGTCCTGTGCTATTTGCTTTAAAAATGAGAATGTTAAAACACCATATTATCACTCACAGATAAGACAATAAGTTATCATACAATCGTTTTTTCATAATAAGACGATTCAGCTTTGGTACCAGAACACTCGAATATTTTCGGGATCAACCGGCGGACAATCTGACAAACTGGGTAACGGATTCCAGTCCATCGACTGGATTGATCTTGTGATTGTGACTGCTTATTCGCATCGCACTGAGATGCAACACGGTGGCTGTTGGCGAAGGATCTTTTAAATTAGAACGGTGGTCAAGTGACGAGGACTATACCTGAGCTGGAAAGTACCTTTCCAGTTTCCACCCGCACCAACGGGATGACTTTGAGCCATGGCAGATATTACGTGCATCTGCCTCGACTACACGGTGGATATTTAGTGTCATCTGAGCTCGAACCCATAACTCGACGAAAACCGCCATCCTCGAGGACGCGAGCTTGAATACAAGGATATCGCGGTTTCCTGAATTTCTCCTAAACACAACTGCAGCAAGATTTTCAATGGCAGAGTGAAAAGAACAAATAAATAGTTTTCACTCAAGCACATATTTCGATATTTAAGGAAACAACCCACCCATAGACATAATATTCATTTCGACAAAGCGGAAGAGAGGAAATACTAAGCACTTGTATCATCAGTTAATTGATGATAACTTCCGGTTTGATCAGTTATATTAACTTCTCACGAAAACCAAGACGAGGGTTCTTGGCGAAGTTGCGCGTCATTTTGAACCTCGGTCTATTGACGAGGACGACACCTGAGCTGGCCCCTCCATCTATTTGCTTCCACACCACGCCATTGGGAGGGTTTTGAGACTCGACAGATTTAAAGTGCATCATTTCCGGGTACACGGTGGATCTTCAGAAGAATCAAGACTCGAACCCCGGCTCGATGAAAACCGCCAGCTGCGAGTCCGCGATGATGCCCCTAGTCTACCACGGCCATAACTCCCGAAACTTTTACACTAATTCAATTTAAATGATAATGCAAAGTTTAACCATACTTGTATAAATAACCGAAATCATATCAATAATTTATAACATTTTCTTTTGACTTGTAATAACTACGCGTAACATAATAATCATCTCTGGAATATACTCCACAAAGCGCAATATTACTTTTAAATGAATTTGAGAAAAAACAGGAGTTAATAAACAAGTATTCGGAATATTATTGAAGGACGTGAAATATTTTGATACCTATTGAATTAAAATAACTTTTAAAGGGGATAATAACCTTTGTTTTTTATATCCCATAAGCCCATTCACTCAATCAATCAGTCTGATCATTATAAACAATGGAATGTTGCGATCACACACTTTCTCAAAACTTTTGTATATTGTTCTCTATTTCCTTGGAACTGGAAATGCCATCTGCTATTAATATTAATGGGCTTACAATTTAGTGTTCTATGAAAGGATATTTATCCTAACCAATTCTTCATTTAAAGCTTCTAATCTAGTGTCAGATGTTTGGATAGTCAATTTTTTAAAAAAAAGGTTTTCTCCACATTTTTTATTTATATTTATTTCTTACTCCTCATCCATTCCTTTCTCCTCGTTTATATCAGAAGATAAATGTATAAACGTTAGAAAAAAAGATATGTTTCGTAACCAAATTTCCTAGATTATTAAAAGTCTTTAATATTAAAATTTCGTATGCATATAAAAAGAATTAAGCCTTTGTTAATTTAGATTTGAAAGACGGAACCACACCAATGGATTTTGTGCAGAAAGAATGGGTGTTAAACTGAATCATTTGCGTATGATGAGAGGAATGAATGAATGAATGAATTATGTCATCGATAATTTTTGTAATCAAATTATCGCTTATTACAATAACTTAAAATGAATTTCATGCGCGAGGTAAAATAAGAATTGAAGTTCGATATCTACATTTTAATTGAGAAGTAAAGGCTACAATTAACATATGAGTTAACGGAAGGTTTGACATTACGTTATGATTAGATTTTAAATTTCAAGATTTAAGTAATGAAATTAATAAAGACATCATTAACTGAAAATGAATCGTGATATTCTTATTACAAAAACGGAAAAATTATAAACCTTCAAAGTTTAACAGATATTTGTTTAGTTTTTTAGAAAAAAAAAAAGCTCTGAGATCCAAAGTCAAGAAACAAAGATGCATAAAGTTATCAATGTAAACAATTAGAATACTGCAAAAGTTTGATATATCAGATTTAAAAAAAAATACGTTCTATACAGTAATTATTTTAGGGATAAGCTTACTTGAATGCATTAAATGCTTTTTTACCAGAAGAACAAGGATAAATGAGTCAACACATTCATCAAAGATTTATATCAAGCGTTCGGACTTTTTCTACGGGATTGTTTACCTCTTTAAAAATAGAAAACGAATATGGTAATAAAAAGTAGGCAAATCTGCAGGAAACTTTTAATTAAACTGCATTTCTTTTTTTGTTCATCTAAAGTAGAACAAAAACTTCCTCTTCTCTCTCTCTCATTAAACTATAATGATGATTTATAATTTAATTAAATGTAATGTACTTCAATTAAATATGAAAATTAGGTGATTGTGCGAGTGGTGGTCAAGTTTAATGGTGCAAGAGCAAGATATTATTTTTCTTTTAATGATTAATTGATTGGCTTTTGGGAGATATTCAACAAAAAAGGCTATTGTCTCTTTTAAAACATCTTTTTCATTCAGAAGATTGTTTTGGTTTGTTTTATTACAGTCACTTTAGAAGCAAAGCTATTTATTTATTTTTAAGGGCTATTGGCAACAGACCTTTTAATTTTGAGCCTTGGTCATGTGACGAGGTCGACATCCGATCTGGCAACACCCTCTCCTAAATCCTAAACCTCGCTATCTGGAGGATTTTGAGCCGTGACCATTTTAACGGGTATTAACTCCAGCTGCTCGGTGGGATTTTTGTGGCATCAAGACTCGAAACCACAACAAGATGACAACCCCACGGTAAAGTTTTACGAGCGATAATCTTTCTATACATTTTCTACATTTTTTTTCCAAAAGTAAAACGTTAGACAATTAAGAAATCCTGCCCCCCTTAAAATAACACATGGATCAATAAGTCCCGAGACTAACATTGAAAACAACATTTTTTTTGCAAATTTTTTTTTTATTCATCAACATAATCACCTTTTAGGTTGATACAATCGTTCCAACGCTTTTCTAATTTTTCAATACCATGTTTATAAAAAAAATTATCTTTCGCTTCAAAATAAGCTTCAGTTTCAGCGATGACCTCCTCATTTGAGCCAAATCTTTTTCCCTGGAGCATTTTTTTAAGATCAGCAAAGAGCCAGTAGTCACTGGGGGCTAAATCTGGCGAGTATGGGGGGTGGGGAAGCAGATCAAAGCCCAATTCGTTCAATTTTGCCATTGTTTTCATCGACTTGTGGCAGGGTGCATTGTCTTGGTGAAAAAAGATTTTTTTTCTCTGCATGTGCGGTCGTTTTTTTGCGATTTCCTCCTTCAAACGCACCGGCAAGTCAATATAATAATCACTGTTGATCAATTTACCTTTTTCGAGGTAGTCAATGAAAATCACGCCATGCGTATCCAAAAAAACTGACGCCATGACTTTGCCAGCTGACTGCTGCGTTTTCGGACGGCTTTCGCCAGCTGTGCGCCACTCAGATGACTACCGCTTCAACTCTGGAGTGTAGTGATGTATTTATGTTTCGTCCATGGTCACGTAACGATGCAAGAAATCTTTTTTGTTGCGAGTAAATAGCGATAAACTGCTTTCTGAATCATCGACTCGTTGCTGTTTTTGTTCCATCGAAAGCAATCGCGGCACCCACTTGGAAAAAACCCTTTTCATGCTCAATTTTTCATGAAGGATAGTAAATACACTTCCATATGATATCTGTGTCATCTCAGCAATCTCACGGAGCTTCACTTTACGATCTTTCATTATAATTTTTGTCACTTCACTCACATTTTCCGATGTAACGGCTTCCACAGGTCTACCCGAGCGTTCCGCGTCATTTGTGTCGGTACGACCACGTTTAAACTCGGCAAACCACCGACAAATCGTTGCTTTTGATGGACAAGAGTCCGGGTAACATTTTTCAATCCATTGTTTCG